>LBNU01029553.1:5234-27068 GCA_014162995.1 Artemisia annua
TTTAAAAGAAAACACATAATCAACTAATAAATAAATAAGACGGTGAAAACACATAGCCGCATGCAAGCTTAATTAGATAAAACCCTAATTAAAATAATTCTAGGTTTAGAATGTGTAACACATAACAAACAAATTGATTTTAATTATAATTGGAGTCTTCCCCAATTTTAGATCTATCTAATTATAATGTAAAACATATACTTGCATATAATAAATAATCCATGACTAACATGCATGTTTCGTCATGGATTCATGCATAACAATTAGCATATAGCACATCAATATGTAACAAACCTAGGGTTTCTATCCAATTTTATTAATCAAATTAATCAAAACACAAAACCCTAAAACATGTTACAAACCTAGGGTTTCTAATTAATTACAAATCAAATTAATTAATTTAAACCACAAACCCTAATTAGGGCTAATATATAAATCGACCCCCCCCCATAAATTAGGGTTAGGGTTTTTAATTTTTCACAAAAAAATTAAAGAAAAACCCTAGAAACAATAACATGTCAATATAAAACAATCAAAGATACGTTTTTTATTGGTTTTAGTAAGCAATTACATGTTATACAAGGCTCGTGATGCCACTGTTAGAATTTTATAATTATAACTATCATATATAATAATTAAGAACGAGTAGCACATAATAGCGGAAGCATAGGATCAAGTATAACATATAAAAGTTAACTATAACATAAATAGAAAACGTACCGTATGCAATTCTTGTTTGGGGATGAACAAGTGATGAACCCTAATTAGGGTTTATGTAGATCAATGTTAAACCCCTTACCTTTTTGTTTAACGATCTCTTAATAACAACAATAGTGTGTTGTTACCTCGTTCTTGTACACACAAATTAAACCGTATTAAGGTTTTTCAAGAAACTACACAAGAACTATTTTTGATGATCAAAAATCGATCCCACAACCCTTTTGGAGGGTGTACGATCGGCCAAAGAAGGAAGAGAAGGAGAAAACAATTTTAGGGATAATTGTGTGTTCACACTAGGCCAAAAATGACCTTTCGTCACACATGGTCGTTTTTGAACGGTCACACTGTGACATTTTTGCGTGACTAAATGTACCAGCGTTAAATAAACAGCCATAAAACGATTACTGGAAATATGGAAACGTTTACAAATCTAAAAATGTACGTTTACGTTTAATTAAACGTCTACGTACGAAAATAAAAGTGAAAATGGAAATCTACAAACACCTAGATGATGAAAAACACATTTTTACAATCCTAATGACAAAAGAAAATTTTAAGAAAAAGAAAATTATTTATTACACTATTTATCTAATTATTATTAATTAATTACTATTTAATAATTATTTAAAACTAATTTAAATTACTATAAATACTAAATTAACAGGAATAAATCTAAAACTTTTTCTAAAAATACTACAAGGCTACAGGAACTTAAGAAAAATATAAAAATGGAAAGTGCTTTTTGAAAAAGTGGAAAAATAAGCTAAAAAGCTCAAGCTTCTTAAATAGAAGCTATCACTACCTTAAAAATTGATGATTTTGTGATTTTCTATTTATGAAACTATTACACTACTGAAATGAAGCAACTTTAGTGAAAACAAAATTTTTAGAAATGAAAAATAAGCAGAAAGAGAGCTTATTTGATTGACAGTTTGAGCTTTTTGGCTCAAACAGTGATCACAAGCTAAAAATAAGCTAAAAACTGGAAACAATGCTAAAACTAAATGCAGCTAATCTAAATGAACAGGAAACAAGTTAAATGAGTGAGATAAGCACACTGAATAAGCTCAAATAACCAAATAAGCAAATCCAGTCACCTGAATAACCAAACAGGGTTTGGGACAACTTTTAAGGCCAAAATAAGCTTGTGCAATGAGCTTGGAAATGAAAATGAGCACTGGAACTAACAAGAATACCAATTAAGCTTTCCAAAAAGCTAAAGTTCAAGAATTGAAGTCCACTGATGAGCTTGTGACAAGCTTTTGAAAAAGCTTGTAAACACTGATTGCTCAATGTACTCAACAAAATGGACAGATCAAAAAGCTTCAAGCAGCCTTATTGAAAAAGCTAGAAAAGGAACAATGAGTTTTGGAACCTTTAGAATGGTGGTCAAGCTTCTCAAAAAGCTCAAGGTCACAAGCTCAGGTCCACAATTGAACTTACAAAGAGCTTGTGAACCCACTGCTTTGCCAGGTTAAGACAGATGAGATAGTAAGATAAGCAAATAACCACAATAAGCACAAGGGTGAAAATCAACTCAAACACAGTCAAACTTAATCACAAACAACTTGTTACAACTAAAAACAACATTTAAATATGCATGGATCAAACAGAAATCAAAATCAACAAAAATTGATGACACAATGAACAACAACAACAGTGAACAACTAAGCAATGAAAAGCAGTAAATTAAGCTGTTAAATAAGCAGAAAACACCAAACCAAAGATGGAACATACAAGACAGGCCAACAAACTTCTCAAATCACCCAAGTACACAAGCTAAAGCCACAGGATAAAGCTTATGCAAGCTTATGAAGGTATGCTAAAATCTGTGCACAGGGCATTTTGGTGAAAAACTACTTAAAAGATAAGCACAATTAAGCAGATTGACCAACTTAAGGAAAATTATAAAAAATACCCTGATGACAATGAGCAACAAAATATTGATTATCCAAAAGCACAAATCCTAAAAGCCAAGATTAAACCCTACACAAAATTCTAAAGTTTATTCAAAAATAAATTATGCTGAAAGTTGACTTTTGAAATTACACTTATACTTTGACTAAAGTGAACTTTGATTGCTTCCCAACTACTTAAAATGGTGTTATAAGTTGAAATGAGACTGAATTAAGTTGATGAGACTTGATATGATCCCATATGAGAGCTTATGCAAACCAAATTTTTGACAGTTAAATGGGATTGGAAGCTTAAGAAAGATTTTGACTTTTTATCAAAAGACTTATGGATTTTGTTGTTTGACTGACCCATTAGAACCTAATGAAACATGTTCTAACTATGCCAAACCAATGAAACTTGCTCAATCCTATTGAACACTCTTGAGCCAAACACCCCTATAAAAACTGTTATGGATGATTTTCAAGGCAAATTATGGATTTAAACTACCAAACTGAGATTTTAACTAATGTTAAGCTAAACTAAACTTAAATGGATTGATTTAGACAATAATTATCAGCAACACTAATAAGACAAATCAAACAGATTACAAAGGAAATATCAATTTTACACTAAGATCATGAAAACCTTAAACCATGGCTTAACCAAGGTATCTTGGAACTGCTACAAGCTCCAGCTTATTCAAAGAATAAGCTGGTAAAAGTCCTTCTTGCCAATCCATTTAGACAACTTCCTTAGCTTTCCACACTAGAATGCAAAGGTACCCTGTGGTTAATTTGATCCTGATTTTATACCTTTTCCTGTTTTCTTTTTATGTTTTCAAATACTAATTGAGATTATAAGAGCTTATATTCACTAATAGACTTTTAAGAAACTCTTAATGAAACTGAAACTTGGAATATGAGATTTAACACTTGAAAACTTTCATTAACTTAAAAAGTAGATTACAACTTTGAAAACTAAAGAACTAAATTACATCTAAAGTACAGTACACCATCTAAGGCTTCTACTACCTCTACTTATACTAGAAAAAAAATGAAAGATAAAAACTTCTTGCCACATGTGCTCCTCCTGTTGCAACTTGGCAGTCCCAAAGTCTTCCTTGACCACCCTTGACCAAATCCCATTCGTTGGATTGAAGTTCCAATGATCCTAGCCATGAATTCAGATTTTGGCGCCAAATACAAATGGGGCAGTTTGAGTGGATTTGTTGAGGCATTAAATAGATAGAGAGGGGGGTTGGTTTGGTAGGTGAGGGGTTATTAATTGTGGTGGCTGGTTGGTGAAAAGGTGGGAGGAGGGGGGAGACAGAGGTACCTGGTTTTGGGGGGAATTGTTGGGAGGTTAGGGACGAGTCAAACCAAGGTTTGACTTGGTTTAAAAATATAAACGGGGTGTTTATGATTTGAGTTTTGGGCCGTGGGTTTTAATAAAGGGAATTGGGCCAGAGGAGATGGAAAGGGCTTGGGGTATAAATGGGTTGTTAATAGTTTTGGGTTTAGTAAACAAAGGGTGTCCGTTTGGTTTTATGAAGCACAAGGACCATTTTTGCAAATTTTCCAAAGTTGGGGGACTGAAAATGTATTCCTCCCAAAGTTCTCACAAGGACCAATCATGCCAAACTTCATTAACACAAGGACCAAAATTTCCATTTTTCCATTTTTAAATACCCAAGGACCAAATTTGACAATTTCCAAAAGTTCAGGGACCTTTTCTGCCATTTGCTCCAAACTTCATTCAAGGACCAATTTTGATAATTTAAAACATTTCAGGGACCTTGAATGATAAAACTCCACATTTTGGATTCCAGGGACTAGTTTTGCCAATCTTTGAAAGTTGGGGGACTAAAACTGCCAATTCTGCAAACTTTGCTCGTTTTTCATTTGTTTTTAAACATTTTGCATTTGAGACATATAAAACACGATTCTTGGATATTTTCTGCATTTTGATGCGTTTTTGAGTGTTTTCACGTGTTTTGCATTTCAGATTTGACCAAAAATGACGAGTGTTTGAGCACTCATCAGTTTATGAAAGCTCAAAACTTGGTTTCACCATTATTAGTCCAATTTAATTTTTCTTTTGAAAACTACCCTTGTTATTGCTTACAATAGAATAAACACATAACACATAACAAGTAATTTAAAAGAAAACATATAATCAACTAATAAATAAATAAGACGGTGAAAACACATAGCCGCATGCAAGCTTTAATTAGATAAAACCCTAATTAAAACAATTCTAGGTTTAGAATGTGTAACACATAACAAACAAATTGATTTTAATTATAATTGGAGTCTTCCCCAATTCTAGATCTATCTAATTATTATGTGTAACATATACTTGCATATAATAAATAATCCATGACTAACATGCATGTTTCGTCATGGATTCATGCATAACAATTAGCATATAGCACATCAATATGTAAAAAACCTAGGGTTTCTAACCAATTTTATTAATCAAATTAATCAAAACATAAACCCTAAAAACATGTTACAAACCTAGGGTTTCTAATTAATTACAAATCAAATTAATTAATTTAAACCATAAACCCTAATTAGGGCAAATATATAAATCGACCCCCCCCATAAATTAGGGTTAGGGTTTTTAACTTTTCATAAAAAAAATTTAAAGAAAACCCTAGAAACAATAACATGTCAATATAAAACAATCAAATATACGTTTTTTATTGGTTTTAGTAAGCAATTACATGTTATACAAGGCTCGTGATGCCACTGTTAGAATTTTATAATTATAACTATCATATATAATAATTAAGAACGAGTAGCACATAATAGCGGAAGCAAAGGATCAAGTATAACAAGTAAAAGTTAACTAAAACATAAATTGAAAACGTACCTCAAGCAATTCTTGATTGGGGATGAACAAGTGATGAACCCTAATTAGGGTTTATATAGATCAATGTTAAACCCCTTACCTTTTTGTTTAACGATCTCTTGATAACAACAATAGTGTGTTGTTACCTCGTTCTTGTACACACAAACTCAATTGAATAAAAGGTTTTGCAAGAAACACAAACACAAAATTTTTGATAAACAAAAATCAACCCAAAACCCTTGTGTGGACAGCGGTCTTCCGTTGAAGGAGGGCGGTTGTAAACCAAATAAGTTTGAACACAAAAGAGATTGTGAAATTATTCGGTTTCGGATTACTTTAATTCTACAACCGACACTTTCGTTGTGAGTAGATTTGAAGGAAACGTTTTCGGGTGACGAATCGATCATAAAAAATTACAAAACAAAAGAAAAAGACAAAAATATTTTGATTTTTAAGTTTTCTTATTTATAAAAACCCAAAAATATTTTCCTTTCTAAATTTATTTTTCTTTTTAACTTTTTAAAATTTTACTTTCTTTTTGGTGTATGAACACCCGTTCTTCGTCTAACGATATTCTTTCGCCTCTTTCGGACCCCGAACGGATTATTCGACATAATCATCGGGTTGATTTCTCAAGTTTAAATAACTTCGACGATATTAGCACAAATCGTGTTCGTTCCCCAACCGTTGAGGAAATGAACAATAACGGGAAAAATGTTGTACCCCCGCCGGGGGGTGGCGCACAACAAAACGGGATCCCTCCGGTGGGACCCCAAACCGTTTATGATTTACGTCCGATGGAAGAACAACTCGAATCACCCTTCCAAGGTGTGAGGAGGGCCATCGTGATTCCTGATATCCCCCACCAATTCGATATTAACCACGGATTACTCAATCTTATCACGGGTATATCCTTTCACGGTTTTGATCACGAAGATCCTTATGTTCACATTAGGAATTTCACCGACATTGCCTGAAACAATTAAGATCAATCAAGTTCCTTATGATGTGGTTAAGATGAAATTGTTTCCCTTTTCACTCAAAGGAGCCGCCCGAACTTGGCTAGAAAAAGAACCCCCGAATTCGGTTCATACTTGGGGTGATCTAGCAAAAAAATTCATCAATCATTTCTATTCTCCTTCTAAAAATTCTAATCTTCGAACTCAAATTTTCCGGTTCCAACAAGCTTTTGATGAATCGTTCAGCGAAGCTTGGGATCGATTTAAGGATTTAATTGAAAAATGTCCTAATCACGAGTTTTTTTAAAACATTTCAGGGACCTTGAATGATAAAACTCCACATTTTGGATTCCAGGGACTAGTTTTGCCAATCTTTGAAAGTTGGGGGACTAAAACTGTTAATTCTGCAAACTTTGCTCGTTTTTCATTTGTTTTTAAACATTTTGCATTTGAGACATATAACACACGATCCTTGGATATTTTCTGCATTTTGATGCGTTTTTGAGTGTTTTCACGTGTTTTGCATTTCAGATTTGACAAAAAATGATGAGTGTTTGAGCACTCATCAATCCCCCACACTAAACTATTGCTAGTCCCTAACAATATTTTATGAAAACTTGATGGATTTTAATCTCTTTACCAAAAGCCATCACTTCTGGAGTAGCCGAATGTTTAAGTTCAAGTAAGAACCATGGTACATCGATAACCATGTGATTTTGAGCAAATCACCAGCTTTCAACGGGTTTGATAAGTCTTTACCAGAAGCCGTTTGCTTCTGGACTAGCCAACTCTTAGATAAAACATAGTTATTATCTTTGGTGAGCTGATTACCAATTATGGTTTTCCAACTGCCTTTACCACAAGCCATAATCTTGCGGGCTAGCCAACTCTTCACTAATTAAAGATATGGTGAGTCGATTACCATATAATTTTTGGCAAATTGCAAGCCGCAAACGGATTTGATTTATCTTTACCAAGAGCCGTTTGCTCCTGGATTAGCCAATCCTTTTGTCGGTTAGACATGGCTGACTGATAACCACAAAAATTTTGAAATAAAGTGAAAAATTTTTGAAAATTTTGGCCAAAAACGGGGGTACTAGATGATATAATGTGATAAAATTCGCTAGAATTTCCCCCCCCCCACACTTAGAATTGAATATTGTCCTCAATATTCAAAGTCCCGGCTATTATGCCGATTCTCTGAACGGAAGAAAGACAATATTCTAAACTAACTGCGGAAATATTATTTTTCACTTTATTTATATTATTCATACAATCATACATTTTTTTTATAACATTTACATATATTCATTGAAAACAACAGCAGGGGACGGCCACTCCCCCACACTTGGGTGATAAAAAATAGAAAGAAGTCAGAAATATGGGTGAAAACCCATATGTTGTGCTATTGTTTTTGTTCACCGAGTCGCTAGCTTGACTCGATCCCCGAATTCAATTGTCCTTGGGGAAAGTTTGGAGATCCGGGACAACCATGGATGGTATGTCCTCTCCAAAGTAATGCTTCAACCGATGCCCATTCACTTTGAAATTTGGCCCGTCATTTTGAGATAATTCGACGGTGCCATAAGGATAAACTTTAGCAATGGTGAATGGTCCGGTCCAACGGGTTTTCAATTTACCCGAAAAGATCTTTAATCTTGAGTTAAAAAGAAGGACTCGATCACCAACGTTGAAAACGCGGTTTTTGATCTTTGAGTCATGGAGCTTCTTTGTTTTTTCCTTGTAGATTAAAGAGTTTTCATAGGCCTAATCACGAAGTTCATTCAATTCATTCATTTGAACTTTCCGATGATCGCCCGCAGTTTGGAGGTCGAAATTTGCATGCTTGAGAACCCAATAGGCTTTGTGTTCAAGCTCGATCGGAAGATGGCACGCTTTCCCGTACACAAGCTTGTAAGGCGTACACCCGATAGGTGTTTTGTAAGCCGTACGGAAAGCCCAGAGTGCATCATCTAACTTTTCCGATCACGAAGCACGATTTTCGCCAACCGTCCTTTCCAAAATTCTTTTAATGCCTCGATTGGAAACTTCAACTTGTCCACTTGTTTGAGGGTGGTACGCAGTAGAAAGACGGTGAGTTACACCATACTTTTGCATGACTTTATCAAATTTGTTATTGCAAAAATGCGTACCACGATCACTAATTATAGCACGTGGGGTTCCGAATCGGGCGAAAAGAGCTTTCAAAAACTTTACAACAACTCGGGCATCATTTGTGGGTAAAGCTTTCGCTTCAACCCATTTTGACAAATAATCAACAGCCACGAGTATATACTTGTTTCCATGAGATGATGGAAATGGCCCCATAAAATCGATGCCCCACACGTCAAAGATTTCACAAACTTGAATTGCATTTTGTGGCATTTCATTCTTTTGTGAAATATTCCCGTGACGTTGACAAGCGTCACAAGATCTGACTAATTCCTGGGCATCCTTATAAATCGTGGGCCAGTAGAAACCGGAATCAAACACCTTTTTGGCGGTGTAGTTTGGATTATGGTGGCCCCCCGTGGGACCGGCATGGCAAGCCTTGAGAATTTCAGTGGCTTCCTGCCCATAAACACACCGCCGGATGACTTGATCGGCACAGATTTTGAATAAGTAGGGGTCGTCCCAGAAATAATGTTTAACATCCTTGAAGAACTTATTCTTCTGTTGGGACGACATCCCTTTCACCACAAAGTTACCCGCATGGTAATTTGCAAAATCGGCAAACCATGGGGTAGTAGAATCTCCACGAAAAGCAACCGCATTTAATGTCTCGAGAGGAAATGTTTCATTTATTTCCTTTTTCTCGAGAACATCTTGGTGTGGGTTCTCTAATCGGGACAAATGATCAGCAGCTAGGTTCTCAGCTCCTTTTTTATCACGTATAATGATATCAAATTCTTGTAGGAGGAGAACCCAACGGAGCAATCTCGGCTTTGCATCTTGTTTTGCAAAGAGGTATTTTAGAGCCGAGTGATCCGTATACACTACGCATTTTGTCAAGATCAAATACGGCCGAAACTTTTCAAAGGCATACACCACGGCTAATAGTTCTTTTTCCGTAGTGGTGTAATGTGTTTGAGCCTCGGTCATTGTTTTGCTTGCATAGTGTATCGGCTGAAAGTGTTTGGTTTTGCGTTGCCCCAGGAATGCACCGATAGCAAAATCACTTGCATCGCACATGAGCTCAAATGGCAAGTCCCAATCGGGGGCAACAAGAATCGGTGCCTCAGTAAGCTTTTTCTTTAATGTTTCAAAAGCTTCGATGCACTCGGGTGAGAAGATAAAAGGAGCATCCTTCTCAAGGAGATGGGTCAAAGGCCGGGCGATTTTGGAAAAATCTTGAATAAATCTACGATAAAATCCGGCATGACCCAAAAAACTCCTAATACCTTTGAAGGAGGTGGGATGAGGTAATTTAGCAATGACATCAACTTTAGCTCTATCAACCTCAATCCCGTTTTTGGAAATCTTATGGCCGAGGACAATGCCCTCTTTGACCATAAAATGGCTCTTCTCCCAATTTAGACAAAGATTGGTATCTTCACACCGTTTTAACATAGTGTCCAAATGGGAGAGACATGTCTGAAAGGAATCCCCAATGACCGAGAAGTCATCCATGAAGACCTCCATTGTTTTCCCGATCATGTCAGAAAATATGGCCATCATACACCTTTGGAACGTGCCAGGAGCATTACATAAGCCAAAAGGCATACGTTTATAAGCAAATGTTCCATAAGGGCACGTAAAGGTAGTCTTTTCTTGATCCTGCGGATCAATGGGGATCTGAAAATAACCCGAGAAACCGTCGAGGAAACAATAATACTCATTCCCCGCCAATCTCTCAAGCATTTGGTCCATGAAGGGTAGAGGAAAATGGTCTTTACGGGTGGCTTCATTTAATTTGCGATAGTCAATGCAGACTCGCCACCCCGTAACCAATCGAGTTGGAATTAACTCGTTTTCTTCGTTTGTGACAACAGTAATGCCACCCTTTTTCAGAACACAGTGAATGGGACTAACCCAAGGACTATCTGAGATGGGATAAATCAATCCGGCATCAAGAAGTTTTAGAACCTCTTGTTTGATAACCTCATTAAGTTTTGGATTTACCTGTCTCTAATGTTGGACTGCCGGCTTGAAGTCATCCTCCATTAAAATTTTGTGAGTACAAAATTCAGGGTTAATACCCTTGATGTCGGAGAGTTTCTGGTATGTGCTATTTTACACATACTTTTGACCTTAGTTTAAGTGTTATTTAGACCAAAAACTAACGTTAAACGCCAAAGATATCTTGTTTTTGTGTTTGTGATCGTGCAGGGTAGGATATTGCATAAATGACATCAAAAACAACCAAAAAGCCTAAAACGAGCATGAGATGTGAAAGAAGTCAAAGAGCCGAGTCAAAGATGATATCTACTTAAGAAAAGCCCAAGACAAATGTATTCCTCAAAGGCTCGAAGAAAAATTCATGAGACACTTGTCCTCCACATTTGAGCAAGATGTCGCTTTTAAATCTTTTGAAGACCTTTGGAAGAAACGTCAACTCGAGTCCTCAAGATTATATTAGTGTTACGTTTAATGTTTAAGAACGTTTAGTAGTTTGTAACATAGTTTTAGTGCTATATCATGAATTGTAAAGGTTCAAGGGCTAAACGTGCAACATCGCCAAACATGTGTAAGCTCTTGACCTATAAATAGAAGCTTAAGCCTCATTGTGAAGGGGGTTAGATTAGATTAGATGAGGAGTAGAGGTAAGGTAGGTGTAGTCTTAGCTTATTTTATGCTTTAGTGTAATTTTCATCTTTAATACAAGCTTTTTACATGTCTTATTCCTAGCTTATTTTCGTCTTGATGATCTTTCTTTTAAAAGTCTTTTAATCTTTTGAGCTTATTTACATGTCCTTAATATTTCTTTCAAGCTTTTATAAACTTTTCACCACCTTTGCATGTTTTCTTAAAGTCGTATGTTTTAATATGTTTAGAGCTTATTTGTGTGTCGTTGGCTTATCTATAGCTTATTTAGTGTTTAAAATTAGTTCTCTACTTAGTACTTATTGGTTTTCTTAGATTTAATCTTTGGTTTTACAATTATAAAATTGTCCAGTACGTTTCCATTTTATTTTTGCGAGTATCACATTTTTCTTTAGGGTTTTGCGAGTATGACCTAGGTTTTTGCGAGTATGATCCATGTTCCTTGCGAGTATGAGTAAGTTTAGCGAGTAAGGAGCATTGTTTTGCGAGTATGGAATTTTGAATTGCGAGTATGGTTTGCTGTTTGTTCTTGCGAGTATGGAACTCAAAGATCTTGCGAGTATGGATCACAAATCCTTGCGAGTATGATTCTTTTGAGCCCTAGGTTGCGAGTATGAACCATATTGCGAGTATGGGATCAAGCCTTTGCGAGTATGGACAGCTTATTTTTGCGAGTATGGTTGTTTTCTAGGTGTAGCGAGTATGGTTTAATTTTTGTTGCTAGTATGAGTTGTTCCAAGTTCTTTCTTTCTAATTTCATTTTCTTTTCCAAGCCGAGCTAGACTTTTATTCACCTCATCGTTTATCGAGTGAGGTTTTTATTTCTTTAAAATCTAAACGTTATGCTGTCGAAATTTTCTAAAATCTTTTTAGTTACGTTTTATTATTTAAGTCTTGTGTCTTTCATTTTTAGTTTTAAACTTTTATTAACGTTTAATGATTTACAAGTCTTTTAATTACTTTATCGCTTTACGTTTTTAACATGAGTCGTGAGTAGTTTTAGTTCGTGTTTGCTTAGTGGCTCGAGTTTGTGAGTTAAGTAAGAGCGTTAAACGTTTGTGATAAATAATCGAAAGATTATTTAGACGTGTGATTTGATTACTCAAAGGACAAAAACCTTTGAACGATTAATTCATTCGTTTAGAGTTGTTATCTTTTCAAAAGATTAATCAAAAATTAATCTCGAGAAAGGAAAATAACTCGTCACAAACCTTTACCTCAAGCTTAATAAACTTACTCGCGTCGCTTTGCAACCACATTGTCTTTTAAATTCATTTACCGTTTTCATTACTTATCGCTTTTAGTTACCGCTTTCTTTAGTCATTTTTATTCATGCAATTTTACTCGTTTACTTATTTCATGTCATTTTACCGCTTTACTTTACTTTAATTTGTCATCGTAGTATAAACAAAAACAAAACTTCTTTTAAACCTTATTCACTACACATAGCTCACGATCTTGAGTGACGAGATCAGTTCAACCCTCGTTGGGACAACGATCCGTGGTTTGAGCTTGCACTTTGCTACCGCGACCGATCAGTTTCCAAGCAATTGCTTGCTTGTGTGACTTCAAGACCTTTATGAGGGCAGATTTTTCCTCCTTAGTCAAGTCTTTAGCAATTATGACGGGCAATTTATCATCACCCTCCAAAAATGCGTACTCGAGATGAGGAGGTAACTCCTTGAGTTCGACCTCAGGAAATTCATCAGTTTTCTCAACAGATTTGATTTCCTCGTTATGAAGTTCTACGGGAGGGAGGGGAGGAGAATTGTCCTGATTCAACAATTTCTCGAGGAGAAGAAGATCTCCCTCCAGATCAATCTCATTGTTATCAATTCCATCTGGAACTGAATCACTTTTGAGAAAAGACTCGATCTCTTCCAAAAGAAAATCGCTTCCCTCAAACGGAGTGAGAGAAGGGGAAGAGTCGGAAATGATAGGATGAGAAGACGGAGTGGAATCACTACCCGAAGAATTATGAACGTAACCAAGAACTTCTTGAGCGTACTCCTCTGAAGCAACATCAATGACATCTATTCGGTTAACCGATTCAGAGTCATAATTTTAGGAGTACCTCGAAGTTTGGTCAAGGTTAAAGGTAATGACGCTTGATTCGTTGTGTTTTGGTGTGTAAAACAACAAGTATTCAAAAATATCAACAAAGTGGAGTCAAAGTTATCGTGAGTGACAACTAGACGTAGAGAAATACAAGTAAACCTTTTAGGAAAAAGATTACCTCGTAAACTCGTGCAATGTGATATTTGTGAGACCGGGAAGTGATTTCCCGAGTCGTACCCCAACGAGGTGTGAATGGAAAGATTCGTGAAAGATCGAGATTAAAGACTTGTATGTTTGGTTGTGAAAGATTGTTTGGAATTGTGATACATTAAATTAACGGAAATGGAGATATAAACAAACGAGGATGAAAATAAAACAACCTAAAGGGAACAAAAGCAATGGGCAAACTAGGGGAATCCTAAAACACTACGGGAAACAAATGTAGGTATCGGGAATCTTAAATCACAATCTAAAACAAACACGTAACGTTTATTTAAAAATAAACGCAACGCGCAAGATAAAACGTGAAATTTAAACACGAAAGGTCCTACGAGCCTACAAATAATTTTCTTACGCACTAAAAGACAAAAGAAAATTTTGGAAAAAAGAAAATTAATTTTTTAAGAAAAATCCTAATTAATATGAATTAAATACTAATTAACTTAAATTAAATCAAAATAAATATTAAAACTATTTAAATAAATCTGAAAATTTTCTGGAAATTAATTTATACTAAAACAGATTTAAGAAAAATAAAAAACTCAAATGAAACAGCTTCAATAAGCTGTAATAAGCTCAACAGCTTATATAAGCTTATAACACTATTACTACTATAAAAATAAAAAAAGGGAAGATATAACTTGAGAAGACCCTAGGGCAGATGGTTTGTGGTGTAGTGTTGTGTGTCTGTGTGTGCTTGAGGTCCCAGGTTCGACCCCAAATTTTTTGCACAAAGTTTATTTTTATTTTTTTCTTTTTGCTTCTTTTGTTTCTAGTTTACTGATTGCACATAGATCCAAACACAAACACAAATTCAACCTTACACTTCTAAAAACAGATTATAAACACTACTCTAACAAATTCTTGATTTTAACTCAGAATCAAATGATTTTGAAAACTTTTCTTTTCTTACTTATACTTCTCACACCACTCAGTAGCTCAATAAGCTAAGTGAGCACAACCAAAACAGTAAAAACAATAACAACTACAATAAACAACAACAACAACTCAAATAATAACAAGAATAACAACAATAACAAGAAAAGACACCAAGATCAGTAGGCAAGAACAACAACAAGAACTGCAGCAGCAGACTCAGAAAATAAGCCAAAAGATGGCTTATAATTAAGCACCAAACAAGCTCTAAACTAAAACCTAATGGGGGCAAAATCAAGATAACCTAAGGGGCTTTCTAAATCACCTAAGAACAAGTCCTAACAATAAGAATTGAGCAATCTATGGGCAAATGAAAAATGGAACAAACTGGGTGATGCTAGGTGCAGGGCACTCAACTACTCAACTGGGTCACTTTAGGGGCAACTTTACCCAAGCAAATGATTTCCCAATCCAAATTTTCTTTTTGATCTTGATAAACAAGCAATCCAAGATTACAAAACAACAATTATTATCTATTTCCACCCAGAATCCAACCCTACAGAGGCTCTTGAACTTTGTCCCATTTCTGCAGTTGAAGTACTTTTGACTTTTGAAAATTGAAAACAAGTTGACTTATGTGAAGTATGTTTGATTCTAGATGACTGAAATGGAAATGTTAACCCTAAATGAGACCACAGCAAGTTATCTAAACAAGTTTAGGAGCCAAAATAATGATTATGCTACTCTAATTCTCAACAGTCAACTTAAATGAAGTTTTGAAAAGCAAATTTGACTTTTTCTCAATAAAGTACCAATTTTATGCTTCAAATAACTTAACTAAGCCTACAGGATACTACTTGTGCAAAGAACTCAACAAGATAACAACAAGAACATCTGGTGAACAGCATATCCAAACACCCCTATAAAACAGTTTTATCAATTTTTTTCAAAGCAACTAACCTATTCAACCTTTGAAACTTAGATTTAAGCTTACACTAATCAATAATTAACACAAATAAACAGATTCAAACATTAATAAACAGCATAAACTAATTATCACAAATTATGCTAGAAAAATATGGAAAGGGCTTACAAAAGGTCCAAAGCACAGAACAAGGATGAGACCCAGTAACCAATTCATATCCTAACATCCCCCATGGGATTCTAAACCATTCCAAATGCACTCTTTTCTCATCATCTTCACTGCTACAACCATCCTTCTTTTCTTCCTTAATTTTTTTCTTTTTCTGATTTTTTTCTTTTCTCTTTTCTTTTCTGGATTTTCTTTTTAAATAACTTTTAACAAAGTTAAAAGAACATTTTGAGATAAACTAAACAGCATTTAAGGATAACCACAAGTAAATTGGAAAATTAGATGAAAATTCGAATTGAAAAAAAAACTTAAAAATAACTTCAATTAAACTGGAAATTCAGAATTACAAATGTAAACAGATTCTAAAAACATAAAAGATACAAGAAAAAGGATGCCCTAATGGCTTACATGAGCTAACTATTTATACTAAGAAAATGGTAGGTAGGAAAATGCATCCTTGTGCTTCTTTCTTGTGAATTAGGGTTCTCTGAGGTTCCCTTGAGCTCTGCGAACAAATCCTCACCCTCCAATTGAATTATAATTGATCTGAACCCTTAAACCAATTTTGGCGCCAAAACTACTTTTGGGGAATTAGGATTGCCAGGGTGTCCATGGGGTTAGGTAGAGATTGGGAGAGGTGTTAGTGGGTTGGGGGAGTGTGATGGGGTGCTTTTGAGGGTGGTGGTGTGTAGCAGTGGTGATGTTGGGGAAGGGTTGTTTATCCAGTGAGTAAGCGGGGTGAGGGAGAAGAGGACACAGGGTTGGGTATTTGACTTTTTGACCTAGGTGAGTTATGAAAAACGTGGGTCTGGGTAATGGGATTGGGCTGGGGTGTTTTTGGGCTTAGGTGGGTGAAGGGTTATAAGTTGGGTTGGAAGTGGTTTTGGATTGGATTGGGTTATATATTACAAGGGTCCATTTGGTTTATAAGTTACATAAGCATAAGGACCACAATTGTAATAATCTGAAATTCGAGGACTAAAGCTGCCAATTTTCTAAAATTACTCCAAAGGCCACATTTGCCATGTCTTGAATTCACAAGGTCCTTTTGATGATTAAATTCCAAAATGAAATATCCGAGGACCAAAGTTGCCAATTTCCAAACCGCAGGGACCAAACATGTACAATCTCCAAATTTTACCACCAAGGATCATTCCTGCCAAAGTTCATTAGTGCAAGGACCATAATTGTTATTTCCAAAAGATTTTTAATCCCAAGGACCATTTTTGACACATTTTCAAAGTTCAGGGACTAAACTTGACAATTTGTGAAACTTTACACCAAAGGACCAATTATGACAACTTTTAAATTTCTAAGGACCTTTGATGATTTTCTTTTCAAATTTCAAGGCTAGGGACTGTTTTTGACAAGTTTTGAAAGTTGGGGGACTGAAACTGCCAATTATGCAAACTTTGTATGATTTTCATTTGTTTTTAATCATTTTGCATCTAAAACATATAAAACACGATCTTTAGTATTTTGATGTATTTCAGAGTGTTTTCACGTGTTTTGGCAGTTAAAATAAGATAAAAATGATGAGTATTTACACACTCATCAACGCTCAATATCACTATACGACTACTGAAAAAGAGATGTTAGCCGTCATTTATGCCTTTGAAAAGTTTCGACCTTACCTTCTTTTGAAAAAATGCATAGTGTATACGGATCAGTCGGCCTTAAAATACCTAATGGCAAAGCAAGACGCTAAGCCAAGATTGAAGCGGTGGGTTCTCCTTCTTCAAGAATTCAATGTCGAAATTCGTGACAAGAAAGGAGTGGAGAACCTAGCCGCCGACCATTTGTATAGACTCGAAAATCCCCATCAAAGTGATCTCGAGAAAAAGGAAATCACCGAGACATTTCCTCTCGAGACACTTGGGATTTTATCACATGACCAAAGTACCCCATGGTTCGCCGATTTTGCGAATTACCATGCGGGGAATTTCATTCGAAAAGGGATGTCGTCCCAACAAAGGAAGAAATTTTTTAAGGACGTTAAGCACTATTATTGGGACGATCCCTATTTGTTTAAAGTTTGTGCCGACCAAATCATACGACGGTGTGTTCATAGCAAGGAAGCCGATGACATACTTATGGCATGCCACAGTGGACCCATGGGGGGCCATCATGGTGCCAACTACACCGCCAAGAAAGTTTTTGATTCCGGCTTCTATTGGCCGACGATATACCGGGATGCGCAAGTGATGTGTGTTATTTTACACATACTTTTGACCTTAGTTTAAGTGTGTATAAGACCAAAAAACTAACGTGAAACGCCAAAGATATCTTGTTTTTGTGTTTGTGATCGTGCAGGGACGGATATTGCATAAATAGCACAAAAGTCAACCAAAAAGCCTAAAACGAGCACGAGATTTGGAAAAGTGTCACAAAGCCGAGTCAATGATGAAATCTACTCAAGGAAAGCCCAAGTCGACAAAGTTATTTCTTAAAAGCTCAAAAAGATGGAAGAAACACTTAATCAAAGTTGAAAGATATTCATGATAAGAAGCTTTCCAAAATTGAGCTAGTGAACGTTTTTGCATCTTTGAAGACCTTTGAGATACGAGTCAACTTAAATCCTCAAGATTACATTAGTGTTACGTTTAATGTTTAAGAACGTTTAGTAGTTTGTAACATAGTTTTAGTGCTATATCATGAATTGTAAAGGTTCAAGGGCTTAAGATGCAATATTGCCTAAACTTTCTAAGCCTTGGCCTATAAATTTACATCACCACCTCATTTAGAAGGTTGGTTAGTTTTTAGGGGTTAGTTTTATAGGTTAGTTCTAGGATTAGTTTTAGGATAGTCTTAGTTTATTTTTGTATTAGGTAAGTTTTATTTTTATGCAAGTTTATTTTCCATGTCTTATTTCTAGCTTATTTGAGTTCTTTACAAGCTTTCTTTTACAAGTCTTTAATCTTTCAAGCTTATTTACATGTTCTAAATATTTCTTAATAGCTTTTATTTTCTTTGTCAACTTTGCATGTTTTTTTGTTTCAAGTGAAAAGATATACAAATAAGCTAGGCTTCCAAAAGAAGCCGTGGCTTGTTTGCTTATTTTTGAGCTTATTTTAGTGTCTTTACATTTTATTTACCAAGTTTTTACAAGTCTAATTTACCTTTTATTAAATTTGTGTCACGTTAAAAGAGTCCAGTATGTTTTGTTTTTAGGGTTTAGTAGCGAGTTTAGATTTTAGGGTTTAGTAGCGAGTATCATTTTTCTAGGTATAGCGAGTTTAGTTTTTTTGTTAGGTCTAGCGAGTTAGGAACTTAGATCATAGCGAGTTTGGTTGGAAACTAAGCTAGCGAGTATGGTTTGCAAGCCCTAGCGAGTTTGGGACTAAAACTCTAGCGAGTTTGGTCCTAAGTGACCTAGCGAGTATGATGTTTTCTTGTAGTAGCGAGTATGGATATTTAGGTCTAGCGAGTTTGGGACATAAGCCCTAGCGAGTTTGGTATTCTAAATATAGTAGCGAGTTTGTTTTTTTTTGTTTTAGATAGCGAGTTTTAATTTTAGTCTTAGTTTATTTTGAGTCGTGTCTTGTCCTCTCTTCTTTTCTTATTTCTTTTACAAGTCGAGTTAGACTTTTATTTTCCCTCATCGTTTATCGAATGAGGTTTTCTTTTTCTTAAATCTTAAACGTTATGCTGTCGAATTGTCTTTAAATCTTTTTAGAGTCGTTTTCTTATTTTAGTCTCGTGTCTTTAGTTTTAAACTTTAATTACGTTTAATGTTTTACAAGTCTTTTAATTTCTTTATCGCTTTAAATTTTAATATGAGTCGTGAGTAGTTTTAAATCGTGTTTGCTTAGTCATTCGAGTTTGTGAGTTTAGTGAGAGTGTTAAACGTTTGTGATAAGTAATTGAAAGATTACTTAGACGTGTGAGTTAATTATTCGAAGACGAAACCTTTGAATGATTATTTCACTCGTCTTGAGTTAATATCTCTTCAAAAGATTAATTAACAACTAATCTCGAGAAAGGAAAATAACTCGTTACAAACTTTTACCTCAAGCTTAACGAACTTATTCGAGTCGCTTTGCAAACACATTGTCTTTTAAATTCATTTACCGTTTTATTTCTTATCGCACTTTTATTACCGCTTTATTTAGTCGCTTTATTACATGTCTCTTTACTCGTTTTCTTATTTCAAGTCGTTTTACCGCTTTCCTTTATTTTAAACCGCATTTTATTTGTCGTTGTAGTTTAAACAAACCAAAACCTTCTTTTAAACTTTATTCAGAACACATAGCTCACGGTCTTGAGTGACGAGATCCATATTCAACCCTCGTTGGGACAACGATACCCGTGGTTCTTGCTTTCATAGCTAGTTCCGCGACACGATCAGCAAGACTTGGTGAAGTCTTGTGATTCTTGCCAGCGTCAAGGAAAAATCTCTCAAAAAGATGAAATGCCTCAAAATTCTATTCAAGTTTATGAGATCTTTGACGTCTGGGGTATTGATTTTATGGGTCCATTCCCGTCCTCGAGAGGGAATAAGTATATACTCCTGGCCGTCGATTACTTGTCTAAATGGGTGGAAGCGAAGGCGCTCCCTACCAATGACGCCCGAGTTGTGGTTAAGTTTTTGAAGAGTTTGTTTGCCCGATTCGGGACACCTCGTGCTATTATTAGAGGATGCGGTACTCATTTTTGTAATGACAGGTTTTGCCAAAGTCATGCTTAAGTATGGAGTCACCCCATCGCCTTAGTACCGCGTATCATCCACAAAGACGCGTTCAAGTTGAGGTGTCCAATCTGCGTCTTTAAAAGGATTAGAATGGACCGCAGGAGTAGATATCGTGCACTCATGGGCCGATAATGTTAGATGAGCTTTTGGCCTTCGTACCACTACAAAACCCCTATCGGGTACTCCTTATAATTTGTGTACGGAAGCTTGTCACTTGCCATTGATGAACATAAGCCTATTGGGCCTGAAGCATGCTAATTGACCTCAAAACCGGAGATCATCGTAAAGTGCAATTGAATGAATTGGCCGAGTTACGGATCAAGCCTATGAGAATTCTTGATCTACAAAGAGAAAGACGAAAAGGATCATGATGCTAAAATTAAAGTAAACCCCACCATGAAACTCCCCTAACCATATATGGAATCGCACTTTTCTCGGTGGGCAAGCATTACCATAAGAATATTCATCGCTTTCCTTGCTTATCCAAGCACTGACCTCGTTGTATGCATTGACCGTTCACCTATTTCCAGAGATCTTCTCCTTATTGCCACAAACTTTAAGCAATACTCTATTATGATTTGGCGTCCCCATCAACCGAATGGTGACCAATATTAAAATTGATTGGTAACGTCCTAGAACGCTTACACTTTTTAAAATTACTATCGGACTTCGCGGGGATCAAGATCCGAGCCAATCTGGATTACACTCTCCTAACCTCAACAGGTCCCCATGAAATCCCCGCATTGGTATCACAAGGAACGACTCGGAGCATATCACCGGGGATCAGAGCAAGCTTTCGTACGACTCGTAATCAAAAACAGCGCTGCTTGGGGCATGCACCCCCATGCTGTAGCACATAAATATCTTATTGCCCAAGTATTTCTCCGAAAGGAAAGAAATTCTTCTAACGGTGGGTGATCCGTGGGGATTTCCGAACACTTTCCGCATCGCGATCGACTTAGCAAATTCTCGGTTTCGTGGTGTTGTGATTGGTCTAGGATGTCCCGAATATATTACTCATGGTCGGACGCTTAGTCTCATTCTCCTCTACCCCACTCTGCGGAGCACAACGTCTTAGTGCTTAAAGGACAGCATCCCTTAGTAATTCTCTGGAAGGAATACTAATAAATCCCAATCTCTCACTCGTCAATACTTCTTAACGTTCTTAGCTACTCGACTTTTGCCTTTACATTATAGGTAATTATAACGCCTTAGATTTTTTAGGAATTACCCTCCTATACCTCCTGAACTATTATCTACGAAGGCAACCAATGTTTTTACCTTTGTCAAGAGAGGAAGGTGAAGGGCGAAAGTTGTTCAAAGGTATAATTACATCGATAGCTTGAAACCTTCTCTTTGCTGCACCAGTTTCGATTTGTAGTCGTTTACGCTCGCAACCCCCGTTTTCCAAAAAATCAAAAAAAAATATGAAATTAATATCTTAATAGAAAGTTTCAAAGTATATAAAAAACCAATGCATAAAAATGAATGTAACTAAATAGTAACAAAAAAAACAAAACACTGTGAAAAGTAGTGAAGAAAAAAGATACACACAAAATAAAAATATATACATCAAAATACTAAAGATCGAGTGGACATCTTGTTACTTATCCAAGCTGCGGAGATATAGACAAAAGAATTATATAGACTAATGATACAACCGAAGTCACGAGTCAACAGAAATGACTATACCATCTCTTTCT
>LBNU01029553.1:27278-50089 GCA_014162995.1 Artemisia annua
AAACATTGAGGACAATGTTTATCTTTAGTCTGGGGGGGTGAATCTTCGATTTGATTGACCTAGCACTTTCACCATTGCCGTTACTTACGCAACCCCGTTTTCCTAAAAAATCAAAAAAATTTGGAAAAAATTTGGAAAAAATTTCAAAGAAAAAAAGATTGAAAATGAAGTGAAAAAAGTACAAAAAAAAATGTGAAAAAGTGAAAAGTTACAAAAATATAATAAGTGTTGACACTCTGTTGGACTTTCCAGCTGGGCGAGGGAGTAGGAATAAAATTTTTGACTTGATCGGCCGTTTGGAGACCGTAGCTTGTTCCCTTAACCAATGATGATCCATTAAAAGCTTTTGCCTAGTCTTGTACACAGGAGCTATAACTCTTTGTCGACTCCGTACTCGACTTTTAACATGCATGGCTTGCTGAAGCAGCTTTCGCTATTCTCTTACACTAGGAGTGAACGTGAATTCTTTCTAAGAGTTTGCAGTTCCCGTATTTGACTTTATATATTGTGCTGATTATCGGCTAAGCATCGCGGTATTCATTATTGAGATTTCAAAAATGCGGAGAACGAGATATGATAGTTATTTAGAAGTTAGATGCTAAGCGTGGAGTAGTTGGTTCGTCTTTAGAGCCTCATCGTTAGGTATCTTATGCTTTTCTCCCGCCAAATTGTTCACCCCATATTATGTATATAAATAATAAAAAATGTTACTGTGGGCGAAATTTTAGTTTTTGTCGTTCTTAAGAGAATCTTTGCTTTAAAAATTTGGGCTACACATCAAAGGATACACGCCATTTTGAGTTGTATTTATTGTATTACGTTTATACGTATGTGGGTTTCGGATGCTACCATTTTAAAGCCCGGTATTCGTATGAGCTTAAGGTGCTCTAAGACTTTCGGCATTTGACTCGGCCTTGGATCGTACATTCTAACCTAATAAATTTGGCGGTAGGTCTTGGATTGAACCGTGAAGGTTCGGGTCGAGTAGTACTAATGCAAGGAAAAGTATAAAAAAAAGAAAAAAAAAAAGAAAAAAGAAAAGTTATGGCTAAGTATGGATTGATTAGTGCTATTGTTGTAAGACAAAATTTGTTGGCGCGTGATGTGCATGTGGACGGTCCTAGATCGGGCGCATGATGTGCACGTGAAAGTACTCCGCAACTAATGTCTTTGATTATGTATGAGTTCGATTCATTGATGTATATGTTAGCTTGTATCCTAATTCCTTGATGTGAACCTCATTTTTAAGGCAATGATTCTAAAGAGAAGATCGAAAACTACTTAGCGTTTTAATTTAGTATCTTTATCGGACTAATAATTATGAAACGAGATGTTTATGAAGAAATTCATTTCTCTCACAAAAATAAAATAAGTAGATGCAAACATAGGAAAATGGGAGCGAGAAGTTATTACACAAGTAACTACCATGAGTAGCGATAGCATCTAACTTGTAAATAAGCTATGATCTCGTTTTTAAGCTTAGTTTGGGGGCTTGTGAAAAATCAAGGATGACGAACTTTATCCGTATGGTCACGTCTCTATGAGATGTGTTTCTACTTTTTGACCCTAAACGTTATTGCTTAATAATGAAAGTCAACATACCGTCGCAAGAATAAAGTATGGAAAAATACAAAAATACAAAAATAGTAGTGTAAAGTTAGTACGTTAAATAAAATGGGTAAACGGGGCGTTTTAGGGAATAAATGATTTTGAAATCTCTTTTGAACGTTCTTGCTACTTTTCAAAGTTAGTAAAAAAAGTTTCTAAATTATTTATCTCAAGAGCGTGACGTGATTACATTGCGTGAGGACACGGCAATACCTTAGTCTGGGGGATTTTGGTATGTGTTTATACACATACCTTTTATTGACCAAAACCCGACCAAATAGACCAAAAACTAACCCATAAATGCCAAATACTTGTGTTTTTGTGTTTTTGAATGTGCAGGCATGGATTTATAAGAAAAGGATGAAAAATCAAAAGAAAATGACAAAACGAGCTCGGGATTTGGAAAAGTGTCAAAAGCCGGAGCCGGGAAAGCTAGTGGTCAAAGTCAAAGCTCATGAAGTCAATAAAGGTCCCTAAAGTTTTAGAAATTACAAGAATGGTCCTTGGTTAAGAGTTTGAAGAAATTACATATTTGGCCCTTCAAGTTTCAAGAGTTGTCACTTTTGGTCCTTATGAAGAAACTTTGGAGATTTAACATCAAAGGTCCCTCATCAATCAAAGAATGTCAAAAGAGCCCTTGGAATAATATTATTGAAGATTGGCAGCTTGGGTCCCTATAATTCAGAAAGAACACATTTGGTCCCTTGAATTATTTTGCTACATAACCACCAGATCCCTTATTAACTTTAACCCAAAACTTTAATAACCCCTTTTACCCAACACAACCCACCAGCCTCTTGCAAACCCAATAAACCTTTTACTAAACCCTTGGCCCAAAACAAAACACAAGCCCGCTCCCCTAACCCCTTAACCCGACCCACAACCCACCAGTTACAATAAACAATAAAAAAAATTATGTACGCAGCTTTTACTGTTTTTCTCTCCCACACAAGTTACCCTGCACCTCACCTTTTACCTAAGATTCCTAGTACGAGGTTAAGACCTTCTGGAAGGTCTGACAAGGCAGAGGATGTCGACACTTATTCCCCTACGTGGCAAAGACAAGCTCAATGATTGGTCTATGGGACGTGGCATGAAGATAAGATCATCCAAACGGCTAGAATTTGAGTGGGATGTCGACATATACATAAGGATTAAAGATTTGTGGCCAAGAATTGCTTCTAGCAGCTTCCTTCAGCAAAACCCTAGCTCCCCTGCACTCCTATAAAAGGAACCCTCTGTATACGTTTTCTGTGTGTAGTTTTTATGTAATGAAATGCTGCTATTTTGTCTTCTTAAAAATGTATTCAGTTTTTATTTAATAAAAATTCTCATTTAAGGTTTTAATTTATGTTTTAGTTAATTGCTTAAATCTAGTTTTAGCTTAATACTTGTTTACATAGCTTATTCCCTGTTTTCAGAAGCTTACCTTAGTCTTATTTATAGCTTTTATAAATTCAAACTAGTATATTTACTAATTTTTTTTTTAAAAAAAATAAAAAAAAAAGATGGTATAAGCTGCCTCAAGCTCAAATTCCACTCTCATAAGCTCATAAAAGCTTGTCAGTAGCTTTGGTGAGTTTATTTTGAGTTTCCATTAGTCCAGAATCCTTAGTCCATTTCCTTAGCCTTGTTACAAGTAAGTCTTCTTTCACCCTATATTTACTTTACTCTTAACCTAGTCTGTGTTTTTATAGCTTAAGCTTGCCTATCTTTGCTTAGTTTAGCTGCTAGTACCTTAGTATAAGCTTATGTTATGTTCTTGTGAGATTTAGTTAAATATTTCACTCCTACTGCCTTAGAATAGCCACATCTGCAAACTTGAGTTCTTGCTGTTCCCAGTTGCATTTTGCTGTTCTATTAGTCCTTTAGCGCGGATTATTATGAAGGCTATAAATTTTACTATCATTCGAAAACTTATTTATTTAACTTTGAAAGCAACGGGACCTCATTTTGTAAAAACTCTGGTATTTATAAAATTCGAATGATAAATCTTTTAAAATGACTAATATGATAATCATTTTCTACTACTAAACTGTTGTGATATGAAGTAACACCCAATCTAAATTCCGCTGCACTTTTTAAAAATTGGGGGTGTTACATATATACATATATATATATATATATATATATATATATATATTATATATATATATATATATATATATATATATATATATATATATATATATATATATATATATATATATATATATATATATATATATATATATATATATATATATATATATATATATATATATATATATATATATATATATATATATATATATATATATATATATATACATATATATATATATATATATATATATATATATATATATATATATATATATATATATGTATATATATATATGTATATATATATATATATATATATATATATATATATATATATATATATATATATATATATATATATATATATATATATATATATATATATATATATATATATATATATATATATATATATATATATATATATATATATATATATATATATATATATATATATATATATATATATATATATATATATATATATATATATATATATATATATATATATATATATGTGTTTATTTATATTTTTATATTTTTATATATTTATATATATTTTTATATATAATTATATATATATATATATATATATATATATATATATATATATATATATATATATATATATATATATATATATATATATATATATATATATATATATATATATATATATATATATATATATATATATATATATATATATATATATATATATATATAAATATATANTTCAGTTAATTTAGGTTTTATAAAATTAAATTTTCACTTTTTAAGTTAATTTTCATATTTATTTACTATTCAAATCTTAAACAAAAATACAAAAAGAGTTTTTAATTAATTCAAATTAAAGAAAAGAAAACAAAAATATATAATTTTAATTTTTCAAAAAGTTTTTAATTTCATTTAGGATTTTATAAAATTTAGTTTTCCCCCGTAGCCCTTTTAATTTTATTAGTTGCTTTAAATCTCGGGATTAGCCCGGGATTTGCGTTAATTACGTTTAATTTTACGTTTTTAATTAGTGTGCTTTAATTACGTGTGTTATTTACGAGTTTCCTTAATTGTAGTTTTAAAATCAACACAATCCCTTTTATTTCACTTTTCTTTACACAAATTCACAAATCGTCAACTTCGGTTCCATTCACCTTCACACGGATCACGACCCGGGTATTTCTTATTCGTTGAGAAATTACTTGGATAATATACTATACCTATAAACGACTAGATCAGCCATCTATCTGTCATGTGATTGCTACTATGATCAGAGGTCAACCTGATTTGTCTACTATGGACTTTGATGATCTATACAACAACTTGAAGGTGTATGAGCATGAGATGAATGGTAAATCAGGTTCATCAACCAACAATATTGCTTTTACGTCTCCTGCCAAGACAAGCAGTACTTCCACTAAAAGTACTGCTTATCCAGTTCAAAGTACTTTTGCTGATGTTTACTCAACTGTGTCTACTACCACTTCACAACCCTCAAACAACATCAATTGTGATGATCTTGTGTGCTCATTCTTTGCTCAACAAGCCACTTTACCTGTTACCTATGAAGAAGACCTACTGCAGATTGAAGAAGATGATCTAGAAGAAATTGACATCAGATGGCAAGTTGCTATGATCACTGCTATGATCAAGAAGTTCATGAAGAAAACAGGAAGATGGATTGATTTCAAGGCCAAACAAGGTATTGCATTTGACAAGTCTAAGATTGAATGCTTTAACTGTCAAAAGACTGGTCACTTTGCAAGGGAATGTAAGTTTGCCAAGTATCAAGCAAACAGGATGATAGAGAAACCCAAGGTTGAACTCAAGGAGCTTCCTGAACCAAAACCAAAAGCATTTGTGGCTCAAGAAAACTTATCAGAGGTTGACTGGAGTGCTGAATTTGATGATGAACTAATTACTCTCTCTATGGTTGCAATGGAGGAATATGATTGGAGCACAGCTTTTGATGAGGAACCAGGATGTATTGCTTTGGATTCCACTGATGATCTTGGAGGCTTTGATTGGAGCATGGAGAATGAAGATGCACCTGTCCTGTTGGCTTTGGTTGTTACTGCACCTACTTCATCTACTGCTACTGAGGTATGCTCTAAGTGCAATAATATGTATCAAAAGGTACTTAGTGATTATGTGTCTGAAAGAGATAAACATAATAAAGCTAGGTGTGAAGTCTTAGGTTATCAATTGACCTTAGAGTCCTTAGAAGCTAAAATAATTACACATGAAAATAATGAAGTAGCTTGGGCTGAAAAATATCAACAACAGGGCTATCAGTTAAAGTTAAGTGAATGGAAGTTAGGATGTAAGGTGTCTGAGTTAGAAAAGATGACTAAGGAAAGAGATGATTTGTTAGAAAAACTTGCTAGTTGGAAAGAAGCTGGTCTTACAGATGTTAGTTTTTGTGAAAAACAAAGAAGAACAAATGTTAAAACAGGACTAGGTTATGGTGTTGAGTATAGTAGTTCAGAAGAGAACCCAACTAGTGATAAGGAACAAGAAAGTTTAGAGGAAATCTCAACTAGTGTATTTGAAACTTGCTCAGAAGAAAACAGATCTAGTAGTGAGGAACCCCTAAGCCCAACACCTCCTGAATTTAAGAAAGATGAGGGGTATCATGCAGTTCCTCATGCTGTTGGAAGTTTTCAACCACCTAGGAAAGATGTTTCTTGTTATGGAGTAGACAATCTAGAGTTTAGGAATAAACTTAAGGGTCAATCTAATCCAAGTTCATCTGCAGTCAAAGTTGAGATTCTTAAGAATCATGGGAATACTAGGGAATCAGGAAATCATATCAATGAAAAGAGTTTCTCTAAACCTTTTTCAAAACCAGCAGTATCTTCTCACTTTAATCAAAGGAATGCTAGTCACTCAGCAGTTCTTTCACATAATTCTTTCCAACATACTGCTAACTTTAGAAACTCTTCTCATTATTTACCTAGAGGTCACACTGGTCCTGGCTATAACCCTCAAAGATCTGGAATTGGGTCAATGAATCAAAAATTGTGTTTTGTTTGTTATAGTCCTAATCATTTGATAAAAGATTGTACCTTACATTCAAATTACTTAAGTCAATACCCAAAGACCAGATCTGTACAACATAGGCCTACAGAAACTAAACCAGCTTCACCCAAACCTGTTTGGAATTATTCTACAAGGGTCAACCATAGTAATTTCACTGAATCATATAGGTACCCTCAACAGAAAAGAACTTTTTCTAAACAACCAGTACCTTCAGGTCATTCTTTTCAACGTACTGGTAAGCCACAAATAGTATTCTCTCAAAGTACTGTTAGGAGATTTTCATCTAATCAAGGTACTGCTCATGTAAGACTCAATGTTTCAATACGAGCTCCTGGCCATGATACCAATTTTTCTACATCTAAGAGACCTTACAAAAGATTACCTAAACCACAGACCTCAACCCAAAAAGTTAAAACTATGTGGGTCAAAAAGGAAAGTACTGCTGGGGACAAACCAGTACTTTCAGAAAGTGTGGGTGGAAAAGAACATGATGTTGTAAAAGAAAGTTTTTTTCTAACAAAGATCAAGTTTTTGAACAAAAGAAAGTTATTGATCATGTTTTAAAAGATAGTGGGAATTACATACTTAAAGATTTTAAGTATGTGACTCCACAAGGGGAACACAAGTCAGTAATGGCTTGGGTTCCTAAAAGAAACTAACTTTCTTATCTTTGTGCAGGGCAACCCAGAAGAGGAACTTAAAGATCATTTGATTGTTGATAGTGGTTGCTCTGGAAGCATGACAGGAGAAAAGCAGATTCTGTCAGATTTTAAGCCATTTTTTGGAGGAAAAGTTGCATTTGGGGATGATGCTACTGGAGGGAGAATTACAGGCAAAGGAACTATCAAGACTGGAAAGATTGACTTTGAGAATGTTAGCTATGTGAAGGAGCTCAAGTTCAATTTACTATCAGTTTCTCAGATCTGTGACAAGAAGTACCCTGTCTTGTTCACTGATACAGAATGTTTAATTCTCTCACCTGAATTCAAGTTTGAAGCTGAAGAATTAGTGGTCTTAAAGGCACCAAGGACCAATGATGTGTACAACATTGATATGAAGAATATCTTAGCTACTGAGAAAGTTACATGTTTAGTAGCTAAAGCATCAGTTGAAGAAGCACATCTATGGCACAGAAGACTAGGTCATGTTAATTTCAAGAACATCAACAAGTTAGTCAGAGGCAATCTAGTTCGAGGTTTACCTTCCAAAACTTTCAAGACTGATCAATCATGCTTGGCCTGCAAAAAGGGTAAACAACATAAAGCTTCCTGTAAGAAGCTTGGGGAAATAACTGTCAGAGAACCTTTGGAGCTGTTGCATATGGACCTTTTTGGACCTATTTCTGTTTCAAGCCTCAACAAGAAGAAGTACTGCTTAGTTGTCACAGATGATTGCAGTCGTTTTAGCTGGGTCTTTTTCTTGGGATTTAAAGTTGAGACATTTGATGCCATTCATAATTTAATCATCTCCCTAGAAAATCAGTTAAGACATAAGGTTAGAGGTATTAGATGTGACAATGGGACTGAGTTCAAGAACAAACTTATGGATGACTTTTGTGCTAACAAGGGAATCAAGAGGGAATTCAGTATTGCAAGAACTCCTCAGCAGAATGGAGTTGCAGATAGAAAGAACAGAACTTCGATAGAAGCAGCAAGGACTATGCTAGCAGACTCACTCTTCCCTATTCAGTTTTGGGCTGAAGCAGTAAGTGCTGCTTGCTATATTTTGAATAGAGTTTCTATCACCAAACCTCAAATGAAGACACCCTATGAATTATTGATGGACAGAAAACCTAGTATCAGCTTTATGAAGCCTTTTGGATGTCCTCTTACTATTCTTAATACCATTGACAATTTGGGAAAATTTGATGGTAAGTCTGAGGAAGGATATCTCTTGGGTTATTCTACAAATAGTAAAGGTTTTCGGGTGTATAACAAAGTTACAAAGAAGGTTCAAGACTGTCTTCATATTGAATTTCTTGAAGATCTACCAAACCAGAAAGGTAAAGGTCCTGATTGGATGTTTGATCTTGATATATTGACTCCTTCTATGAACTATGTGCCTGTTAGGGGGGAGAATTCAAGTTGTCCATTTAGAAGAGGACAATTCACAGTTCATAGTTCATGGTGTCAATGCTAGTCCTACAGATGCTGACAAAGAACAAAGTACTGTCAATAAAAATCAAGGTACTGCTAATGATAAGCAAGATACTGTTAACTCAACCACAACAGTCTCTGATGAAGATCAAGCTATACAAGATGAATTAAATAGGATGCTTTTTCAAGAAACACTTGCAAAGTCCTATGAAGATGATCTAAGACGAGCTTATGAAGCAAAACAGACAAAAGAAAATTCAAAATCTTCAACTGACAGCACTTTGAAGAACAGTACTTTGGATCCCAGTACTTTGGATCAAAGTACTGCTACTCAAAATGAAGGTACTTCTAGGGGAATCAAGTCAAATACTTTGACAAATACTGAAGATTGGCCTGGTTCATCCATGCCTCCATTTGAAGAATCAGATGATGAGTTGCAAGATGAAGGAATTTTTGGTGAACAAGGTCCTGATCAAACAAATTTGGAAGATGATCTTACTGTACCAACAACTCACACTTCAAGAGTATATAAGAATCATCCTACAAACAAGATTATTGGTTCTCCTACTTCTGGTGTTCTTACAAGATCAAAAGCTAAAAGCATGACTAAGCCTCAAAATGCTTTACTTAGTTTTGTCTATAAACAGAACAGGTTGAATCATAAAGATCAACAAAATTGTTTATTTGCTTGCTTCATCTCTCAAGAAGAACCCAAGAACATAAAGCAAGCTTTATCCAAAGAAAGCTGGGTTGAAGCTATGCAAGAAGAACTTCTACAGTTTAAACTTCAAGAAGTTTGGGTCTTATGTTATTTACCTGATGGCATGAAGGCCATTGGTACAAGATGGGTTTTCAGAGTCAAAAGAGATGAAAGAGGTAATGTCATCAAGAACAAAGCAAGACTGGTTGCTCAAGGATACAGACAAGAAGAAGGAGTTGATTATGATGAAGTCTTTGCTCCTGTAGCAAGAACTGAAGCTATAAGATTGTTTCTTGCTTTTGCTTCTTATATGAGATTTCCAGTTTATCAAATGGATGTCAAGAGTGCCTTTCTTTATGGCAAGATTATAGAAAAGGTTTATGTCAAACAACCTCCTTGTTTTGAAGATCCTGAACATCCAAACAAAGTCTACAAAGTTGTTAAAGCACTGTATGGTCTTCATCAAGCCCCTAGAGCTTGGTATGAAAAACTCTCAAATTTTCTATTACAACATGGCTATAGGAGAGGAGCCATTGATAAGACTTCGTTCATTAAGAGAGACAAAAAGGATATCATACTAGTTCAAGTGTATGTGGATGATATTATTTTTGGTGCTACAAAACAATCCATGGTGAAAGAGTTTGAAGAACTTATGGAAAAAGAATTTCAGATGAGTTCAATGGGTGGGTTGACTTTCTTTTTGGGACTTCAAGTTAAACAGTCAAGTACTGGTATTTTCATAAGCCAAGATAAGTATGTCACTGACATTCTTAAGAAGTTTAATCTCAATACTATCAAGCCAGTCACTACACCTATTAAATCCTCAAACTCACTTGGAAAGGATGAAGATGGAAAACCAGTGGAAGTCAAGCTTTACAGATCAATGGTTGGGTGTCTTATGTACTTAACTGCCTCAAGACCTGATATTATGTTTGCAGTCTGTTTATGTGCAAGATATCAAGTTTCACCCAAGGTTTCACACATGAATGCTGTTCAAAGGATCTTTGCTTATCTCAAGTATCAACCTAAATTAGGATTGTGGTATCCTAGGGAGTCACCTTTTCACTTGCAAGCCTTTTCAGATAGTGACTATGCTGGAGATAACTTTGATAGAAGATCAACCACTGGTGGATGCCAATATCTTGGAAGAAGATTAGTTTCATGGCAATGTAAGAAACAAACAATTGCAGCAACCTCATCTACTGAAGCAGAATATGTTGCAGCTGCAAGTTGTTGGGGACAAGTGCTTTGGATGCAAAATCAGCTTTTGGACTATGGATTTAATTTCAAGAATACTCCTATCAACATTGATAATGAGAGTACTATCTGTATTGTGAATAATCTAGTGTATCATTCAAACACTAAGCATATTCAAATTAGACATCACTTCATTCGAGATTGTTAAGAGCACAGGTTGATTAATGTGGTCAAGATTCATACAGATGATAATGTAGCAGATCTACTTACTAAAGGCTTTGATGTTACAAGATTTAAGCATTTGGTGGTAAGTATTGGTATGATTAATTTTTAGGCCTACTTTTAAGGGGAGGCATTAGCAGTTGTTTCTTATTTGAGGGGAGGCTACATTCATCATTCATTCTAAGAAACAACACTTTTATTCATAAAAGTCACAGTACATTCATCTTGAAGACAAAGACATTACACCAACAGAGTTACACATAAAAGCAAACCTACACCAATCCTACTACAATCTAGAAAACCTACTCCATAGGCTTTTTCCCTTTTCCCTTGTTGTGCTTTGCCTTCTGAGATTTCTTTCTCTTCTCTTCAAAAGATGCTTGCATCTTTGGGCATGGAAGGAACAACACTTGCTTTGGAGGACGTTCTGGCTTTGATGGCTTCTCACTTGGGCCTTCTTGAGCAGACCAATTCATGTTCTTCATTGCAGATTCCAAGGCATGAGTCAAAGCAATTGGCAGTTCTTTGGCTAGTTGTGTAGGAGGATCAGCAGTTGGTGCCTTTCTCTTGGTGTTTCTCTTGGAGGAACCTGTTGTCATAGGAGGAAAATAGCTACTCCATCCTGTTGAAGAATCAGAAGTAGGGTCAGAGTAATAGTTAATCTCATTATCTGAATCAGTATCTGATGAGGTGTACACAAATGGTGATTTGCTCATGGTGATGTTGTGTGATGATAAGAAGATTATTGAAGTTTTTGGGATGATTTTGTGATGAAGATGCATCTGGAAGAGTCTTTTTATAGGCAATTGAGTTCTATATGGTGAAAGTACTGCTCAACGGCTATGTGAAAGTACTGTTATGCTGACGTGGAGGTACTGTTACTATACAACGGTCAATTATTTATGGTAACTGATATTTAAAAAATTGGAAAGCAATAAGGGATAAAAATAACAATATTGAGTATTTATTGGGATTTGATTTTATAAATCTTACCCATATTTACTTAACCCTACCACTCTTTTCTCTTTCATTATAACTTCCACTTCACCTTAGCCGTTTTTCACAAATTACTTTCACAAACCATACACAAATGGCTCGTTCAACATGTAATTGTCACAATATGGTAGCCAATTTAGATAAGACTGAATTCAATGTTGCTTTTCATGATATCATTGATTTCCTTGCTGGGTCTCCAATCAACTATGCTATTTTGGTTAACCCTGATGTGATTGGACCCTGGATTCAAGAATTTTGGGCTACTGCCACAGCTGGATGGGAGAAATTGGATGTTTGGTTTATTACTGCTAAGGTAGCTGGGCGCAATATTCGCATCACAGAGGCTCAAATTAGAGCAGACCTTCAGTTTAATGATGAAGAAGGTACTGCTTGTTTTGCTAAACATGTTATTTGGGATACACTTAGGGATCTTGGATATGAGGGGTCACTTCGAAAACTCACCTTTGACAAAACCTTATTCAGTCCTCATTGGAAGTACTTGATTCATATACTTCTTCATTGTCTAAGCAACAAGAGTACTGCTTGGAATGAATTTCCTAAAACCATAGCATCTGCTTTGGTTGGATTGGCAACTAATCAGCCATTCAACTTCTCTTGGATGATTTTAAATGGAATGATTAATCACATAAAGAAGAATTATCCATTCTTGATGTATCCTAGGTTTATACAGGTGTTTTTGAATAAGCAGCTTGAAGGTATTCCTAAGCCTCAAGACTTTTTACCAGTTGTTGTGCTTCCTGATAAGGTGTTTACCTTTATGGCCACAAAGAGTCCTCTCTTTTCTGGTCAAGATACACCTCTTACTGCGTATATGTTGGAGGTAGCACAAGTTGTTAGAGATGCTATTCAAGAAGATTCAGAGGATGCTTCTGAACACGGAGATTCTGCTTCAACTCCATCTCAACAATCTGAGAAGTCACTTTCTAATGAAGAAGATTTTTCACAACATACTGCTTCTTCACCAGTTCAAGAAGTCTCTCAAAAGACTGTCTCACATGAAAAGACTTGTTAGGTCACCATATTGTAAACACAAGTATAGATTTGGTAGAAATGAGATGAGAAATAGAGTTTGGTTGATTATAACAAATATGGGATACATAGATGTCCTATTTATAGGATAGGAGATAGGGCAACACGCCTACTCCATCCTTTCTTTTAATCGTTTGGTCTTTAGGCCCGTTGGATGAGTATTGGACTCATTCTTAATAGTTACATATTTAATCAACTTAGCAACCTATTACAAATGTTGAAATAACCGAGACTTGACTAAAATGTAGAAAAACTTAGGTTCTAACAATCTCCCCCTAAGGATCGGTTGTTGAAGAAGTGATGTTTAGTCACGGTCATTTGAGGTTGCTAGACGTCTTGGTACTTTGACTTTTGTTGTGGCGTTCATGGCTTTAGACGTCCTCAAAGATGATTATGTAGAAATGATTCATCGTTCTTAGTTCTTAACAATCTTCCCAGATAGAATGGGTGTTCATTGTTCTTTGTCGTTGATGAGATAGTGATCAATCTGATCTAGTAATCTGCCATTCGTCACATTCTTTGACTTTAGTGGATCTGCATCATTCCGACATGCTCATACACCTTTGACGGTTCAAACTTTCATAAGTGAGGAGCTCTCTTTACATATTTGAAGATTCTTTGTGTTGACGTAGAATCCTTCTTTAGACGGTGTTGCACTTAAGATCGTTTGTCTTTATCACTTTGCAGACTCTTTTGGCATTGGCATGGAATCTACCTTTGGCATTCATGTTGCTTCGATCTTTCATGAGAGCTTTTTGAGATGTAAGTATGAGCATGTGGAAGCCGATGTTCAGCATGGTTGTTGTACCTGAAATGAAACAGTTAGCAATAAAACATCCGGTACTTACAGGTTTGGAGTTAGAATTTGTCAACAGCATAGTGTGAAGACTCCTTCTAATCCTTACCAAGGCCGTTCCCAATCGGATACCCCCTAGAGGGCTTACACAGACATGCATACGCACACCCACGATTAGGTGAGTCGCTGGAGATCACCCCACGACTGTAGACCGTTTGAAACCATCGAACACACTAAGCGTAATCCACAAGGAATCACCGAAGTGACCTGCTGTCAGGGCTGTTTGATGTTGACCCTGGCAGGATTTCCGTTCAATCATTCGAGAAATACCTAAGTAAATCCCTCATAAACGTTCAAGGCAGATTGCTAAGATCTGCGAAGGACTCGATAATTTACACTTAGTGTCCATTGATGCAAGACACTTAGTGTAGAAGATTTTTGTGTTCCTAAGAGATCTTTTATGTTATCTCGTGGCTGATGATTATTTTCAGAAATTTGCATATGTGGAAAGAGTTGGCACTTTTTGAATTGATTCACTCTTAATAGTCATGTACCCTAGGGACACGTTTACGTTGCTTAGTTAAAGGGATGCATTATCAGCTTTTAGGTGATAACTAGCCCTAATAACTAACTTGATGTTGTTAACATTCCTAAAAGGAAGTTAGACCCGTCAAAGTAAACAACTAGAAAGAGTTTCTCGAAACGATACTTTCTACTCGGATAAATCCTTTCGAATTCAGACATTTGTTGTTTCGTCAATTCGTGGGTCAATTCTGAGTCGAGCTCGTACGAGGTAAGACTTTTTGTCATCATATTTTAATCACTTTCTTTTTCTCCCCCTCAAAAATAGCATATCAAATGTTGTTTTTGTAAACGATTATGATTAAAATATGCCTTTTTGAGTCTTATGGGGAGAGATCCACAATATTTGAAGATTTAAGAACGATGTTTTGTTTCAAGTACTCCCCCTCAACAAGTGATTACTTATTGAGGTGTAATACTTGTCTTTTGAGCAGATTTGAAACATACTGAAAGGTTTGATTAAATCTACTCAAAAGTAAGAAGCTTTCGCTCCTTATATTAGGATTGTGGCACTGAAGCATACCACAGGGTCCTTTCATTACAAATTGCGGGTTGTACACTGTTATGTGTGCACAAGCCTAATTAATTACAAATCAAACAATATTACAAACATATTGAAATTTTTGTACCAGAAGTATGGGAGCGGAGCTAAGTATCGAAGACTGTGAACTTTGGATCAGGTCGGCGAAATGTCAAGACCGGAAACGATGGTCGAACACCGATATAGCTTTCCAACCTTCTGATCTGTTGTCGTCGATATAACCTTTCTTCAATCGTATGGAGAATGTTTCTGATCATTCGGCGTCCATTAGCTTTCCACCTCGTTGCTCTTCCCTCTTTCAGCCTTTTCTTGTCATCCTCCAACCTTTCTGCTAGCCCATTACGAACTCGTTGAAGTGTGACATCACAAAACATAGGAATCTCATCGAACCGCATGGAATGAATATTGTTTTTGCTGTTAAGGTATGTGATTCCAAATGCCGGTTGTTGTACGAGAGAGTATTGTGACATCCCAGTGATTTCAGGAATCAGGAGTTGTGGTTCAGTAAGGTTGATGGTGTTCTGATAACTTTCTACTCCCAGCTGAAGATCTTCCACCCTTTCTTGAACAATTAATCGTCTGATGTGAAGTAGGAGAGATGCGATGAAGTTGTACTGTGTGTCTTGTTCAAAGTTGAGTAGCTTTCCTTGAACTTTCAGTAGATACATATCTTCAATGTCGTTCAGGTTCAAATCAGGGAAGTCTGCTTCACAAAACTTGTACTTCTTCTCGTCTGTTCTCTTGACGATTATTTCTTTCATGAAGGCGTAGTTGAATTTCTTCTCTTCCAAGATCTCCAATACAGCAACAATACGCTGTGAGTTCTTCACATTTTCACTCGACTTTAGATGAAGTCTGTGTGTATAGCCGAGCCTTCGTCTTTCAGGCCAATGTTGAATTCCCAGAAGAGCTTCTTTGTTGTATTCGACAACTGATTTGCAGTAGATTGGTGCGAGCTCTTCAATGTCTGGCAATTCATATCGGGCAGCTGGAATAGACAATGTGAGTGAAGATGCATATCGCTCCTTGGAGGTCTCATGGGCAGTCTGGAGGTATCGAAAGTCATTATTGAAGAAGCGTCTGAATGGGATCTTTGGTTTTTCTGGAAAGCCAAGTAGTGGTAGAGGTTTTGTCCAGTCGGTGAAGTAGGGTTTCTTCGTTTCAGTATCGACATTAGATTCAGGGTTAAGCCAGTCGAACGAGCCAGATAGTGCACAGGCTATGTTCTCCATGTGGTAGTCCAATTCAATCTTGTTTCCTGATCTTTTCTTGAGGAAATCCATGGCTTCACGATTGATCCGCTTTAGCTCAGACTTTGACAACCTTTCAACTTGAAGGCCCGACATAATACTCTGAGTCATCTGCAAAGTATTACCCGGTAGTGGTTCGTCAGCCTCAAGTGGTTGTTGTGCTTTGATCATTGTAGTCAGCCAATCAGAGTCACGAGCTTCATCCACATTAAGCGATGAGAATTGAGTTGCCTGTTGTTTCTGCTTCTTAGTTCTTGAAGACCTTTTCTTCTCTTTAGTTTTGGTTGTGTCAGATGGACCGGCTTGAAATGAAGGAATTTCTGATTCAGGTATCGCGGTTTCGTTTCCTTCCTGAGTATCTAGCTGTTGAAGCTCGAAGGGTTCCTCTGATTGCTTTGGTGCTGACCTAGATGCTGGAGTTCTTTGTCTGGAAGGAGAAGCCTTAGAGGACTTGCGGGGCTGGTGAGATGAAGATGGTTTGTCTGACTTCCTTGATTTCTTGCTTTTCAGATCAGAGTCAGGGTCATCATCTTGCCTGGGTCGTTTGTGTTGTCAAGCATCGACTTTGCAAGATTCCTTTGAGGCAATAGCTTGAAGAGCCTTAAACATTGTTGCTTCATCAGGTGTTTTCTGCTCCTTGTTCCTCAATTTTGCAGCTAACAAGTCTCGAAGTTGTTCGATAGGAAGTTGTTCGGGTGTTGGTGGAGGCTTGTCAGTTTGGAGGTAGAATGGAGTAGATTGAAGCATTCTTTCAATAGTTTGTTTGATTCTGTTGTTCAACGTTGTGTGAATTGGCTCAATAAGTGAAGACACAGCCGGCTTGACAGTTGCAGCGAGATTATCATTCAGATATTCAGTTGTTTAATTCCGGATCATCTCGTCCATGTCAGCTTGTAGTAGCTTGTTTGCCAGCTCACTATTATCCTAGAGATCTTTGACTTGTGATGTCAAAGTCTTGACCTGTTTGGAGAGCTTTCGAACTTGGTCCTTTAGATCTCCGGATGGCTGTTGTGTCTGTTTCCTCTTCTTCCTTGCCAGATCTAGAGCTTTCTTGATCCGCTAAGATGCAGTCAAAGCTGCTTTGCCTCCCTTTTTCTTCTTGTTTGATTTGTCTTTGGGTGTTTTCTTTGCTAGTGGTGGTGGTGAGTGATGTGATGATGAAGATGAAGATGACTTGTGCTCGGGTTCTGATGGAGGAGGTGAGGGATCCCTTGGAGGTGAGTGCGGAGGACTGTTGATGAATTCATCAGTGTTGAAGTGTTCTTCTTCTTGATCGAGTCCACGAAGCAATCTTTCCGTCTCTTCTTTAGCTTTCCTCTGCATTTCCTCCTTCTTCTTAAGTTCGGCTTCAATCTGAACTTGAGCAACAAATTCTGGAGTTATGAGCTCAGTTTGTTCTTTTACAACATCTTCCTGTGTAGCTTCCATCATTATTGTGTCATGTTGTACGGTTTCGGTTTGTGGAGCTACAGTGCTGCTTGAGCCAACCTCGAGTTCTTGAAGATTGAGCGGTGTCAGATGAGGTTGTGGATGTTGAAGATTTAGAAGCATAGCTTCCCTAAGTTCTTTCTCCTCCTGCTTCTTTTCAGCCCTAGTGTCTACGATGACACTCTTCAGTTTTCGTTTGTCTACTAGTGGCTCTGCAGTAGGTTCATCTTCTGCTTCTTCATCATGTGCAGCATCACTTGGTTCATTGATGGCAATTCCTGTGCCTTTTCTTTGTTATTTTTCAGCAGTTTCCTTGCTCAATTGTTTAGTCAGTGCAAGCCCTGGAAACTCTTCTTCTTCATCAAGTTTTTCTTCTTGATCATCTAGAGCCCTTGACCTTCTTATATAGTCTGCTTCGTCATCAGATTCGGTGCCGAACTCAGAGTCGGTTTCCGTTTCGGATGATGAAGCTGACGGTTCATCCCGAGGAATCAGCTTGGGTGCAGCTTTCCTTTTTGGTCTGGTGGGTGGCTTTTGAGCAGGCTTTGGTTGTTTGGAGGTTGTAGTGCTGCTCGAGCTACCAGATTTGGCACCCCTTCTGCTTCGAGTACGAACAATAGAAGCTGGTTCATTTTCTTTCTACGTGACACTAACTTTTTCTTCCCTGAATGCTTTGTCGTAGATCTTGAAATTCTGAGTCTTTCTGATCTCATCATCCAAGAAGTGATCTGGAATTCTCATACCTTTGGTTCTTGGAGTAAACCTGATAGATTTGATAAAGGAGATCTTTAGATCTTCATTCATTGCATCTCTTGGTTCAGTCCTGTCTAGCAACCTCTTGAGGAATTCTGGTGTCTTCTCAATCAAGTATGCTATAAGTAATTTGGTGAATCTGATGAAGGGTATCACTGTTCTATCACGATCTGTGTGAATGTGATGAAGCAGATCCCTCATTATTGGTGCTGCAAGGTTGATTGGAGTCATAGTCATCATACCCCAAAATACTTGCATATGTTCCAGCCTCGGATGCTCATGACCACTCCTTCTTCCTGAAATGGATCTGACAATCAGCATGTAGAAGGTTCTCCATGGTTGAGGCAGATTTTTGACATTGAACTTAGACAGGAGTGTGAGTGATTCATTGTCAGGAATGTCATATCCAAGATCAATGAAGTAGTCCAGGATTTCCAGTTCAGACAACATGGGATGCTATTCATCATAAGTTGGTAGCATGAGAGCTGCACGAAGAGTGTCGTAGTCAATGTTGTATTCTTGACGTTCCTGTTTGACTGTGAAAGATCTGTCGTCCAAGTTGGCCTTAGCAGAATGCCATAACTGATGGATGTAGAAGGTGGGTACTGATGCTGATTTGGTGAGCAGTGGCTTGCAAGGATGAGCCAGAAGAATATTCTTGACAATCTTGCATGTGTCATCTGGTATGCTCAGTTTGTTGAAGTCGATGCGAAGATTGTTCTGGTCAAACTTGACGTTGTAGTCTGAAGGGAGGAATTCACCAAGTGTAAGTAGTGGGAGGTTCTGTTGTTGTGGAGCTGATTCAGATTGTTGAGCCATTTGTGTTCTGAAAGTGTCATGTCATGAAATCAAACATCCAGATACGTTAGTTATTAGTCCAAGTTCACGTTTGATATTCAAAGACATACTTGATGCAATCATTATTTTTAGTTAATTAACGTGTGATTAGTGACGGTATTATTATTTAACATGTAACATAGATGATTACAGCATATAAGTTATATGGTGACATGTTAATTAACACTACACAATCACAAGTAAACTAACGTTCTCACAATATACATATACATGAGAATTCATTCATGATACAAGTTTTAGAAATTTTACAAACATATGAATACTCAATAAGTATGATGTACATGATCTTGATAATATGTCCAACAAAGTTTTTGAAAGCTATCACAAACAAAGATCTCGAAAGTTTTGTGGACAAAAAGATTTCGAAAAAATTCCAAGGAAAGATTTCGAAAATGTTACTGTTCACAAAAGATTTCGATAACTTCATAGTAAAAGATTTCGAAAAACTTTTTGTTCACATTTTCTCGATAATGTCTGAAAAGATCTCGAAACTATGTTTTCTCGAAAACTTTAATGAGATATTTCGAAATCTTCCAAGATTTTCTCGAAAGAGAAAGGATCTCGAAAATTTTGAAAGATCTCGAAAAAGTTTTTGAGAAAAGATTTCAAAAAATTTTCTCGAAAAATTCTTATACAAGAATTTTTCGAAATCTTTGAAGTCGTACGTTTTTGTGAGAATTTCTTGTATCTTTTGAATGAAGCCTGTATATTGAATGATAAACAACAGTTAGAATCACAAATAGGCAACACATAAAAGATTTCGAAAGACAACGAGACATAAGATTTATCTAGATCTTTATTCACGAGAAATCATGAAGTGAAAACACACAATAACATCAATTAACACTTATTAGAACACATCGAGACTGTTTAATTAGGCCCTAGAACACACAAACGAAAAGCCCTAAATTTCAACATGAACCCTAATTTATCTAGATCATGCATACTGATGTTATGGTACAATTAACTAGCATAGGCATGTTTTAAACACATAAACAAGTAAATCCCACCAATAATATCTACAAAAACATTACACATTCATAAAAACCCAAATCGGCTTAAACCCTAGATTTCGAAATCTATCCTAACGTGTAAACTGTTGTAATTAGGTAATAGGGACATGATTATATGACGTTTAAACACAAAAGCCCTATGATTTCTAAACCTAAAACACATTTATACGTAAAGAACGAAATTATCGAAAACCCTAGTTCTTAGAATTCAAATTATACGAAATTTAGCCATCTAAAATCTAATTGTTTGAAAACCATATCTTAGAATAAGCTAACTAATGTGAATTCACTTACAGTTTTGAGATCAAGAACGTAGATTAAGGGTTTGATTATGAGCCGTGAGATGAAAGAGGTTGTGTTTGTTTTTGTTTTTTGAATTTGTGACGGGGGGTGTTTGTTTTTGTGAATTATAAGAAACTTTCACAACTTGGCAATTTTAGTCCCTTGACTACTAACTTAACCATATAACATGTCCTAATTATTTAATTTAATGCTTAAACATAACGACAGTTAATGATAAGCTAATAAAGAAATAAAAGTGAAGAAAGAAATGATACGAGGTAACCTTTAACGTTCCACCATTGCAAAGAAACATCATAACATCAAAGAAATATGCAAGTACACATGTTTGCACAAGATTTCGAATTTTGAAGAACATTTTCTCCCCCTCAACACTTGGTGTGAAAATATTGAACTTTTAATAAACCAAAGTGTTGACGAAGATTGTGTACGAGCATTTTAAAAACATAAGAAATTGTAAAATCTTTTTGGATTTTTTGATTTTTTGATTTTGTATTTTGTTTTTTGTAAATATTTACAAAGATAGTATTGGTATTTGACTCGGTTAATTGTTTTCAAGAATAGATTTAAGATCATCCGGAGTCAAACACCGCATACCAATCCGGTGAACTAGCTCAGTAAACCTTCCCGGGGGTAGTGGTTTTGTGAACAAGTCTGCCAGTTGGTATTCTGTACCCACAAAATATAACTCTATTGTACCCTTTTCAACATGCTCCTTGATGAAGTGATAACGGAGATCAATGTGCATAGACGTAGAATGCAGAACCGTGTTGCACGAGATCGCTATCGCACTTTTCGAGTCAAAGTACATCGGAATCTTGTTGAATAAGTAACTGTAGTCCATTAGTTGTGTACGCATCCAAATGACTTGTGCACAGCAGGCAGACATGGCAACATATTCAGCATCTGTTGACGATAGTGATGTGCAGTCTTGCTTCTTTGATTGCCAAGACACGAGTTTATCTCCTAGAAACTGTAAACCACCAGAAGTACTTTTGCGTGTGTCCATACACCCTGCATGATCAGCGTCTGAAAAAGCTAATAGTTCAAAACCGGAATCCTTCGGATACCAGATCTCCAAATTAATTGTTCCCTTTACGTATCGAAGGATTCTCTTAGCCTCATTGAGGTGACGTTCAGTTGGACTGGACTGATAACGAGAGCACATAAATACAGCAAATACAATATCCGGTCTACTAGCGGTGAGATACATCAGTGACCCAATAATACTTCGGTATTTTGTGGGGTCAACTGGTTTCCCATTTGGATCCGCATCTAACTTAGTTGTGTTAGCCATAGGAGTATTGTAAGTATCACAACTAGTCATTCCATGTTTCTTAATTATCTCAAGAGCGTATTTGGACTGATTTAGAAAAATTCCACGGGGAGACTGATGAACTTGAAGTCCCAAAAAGAACGTAAGTTCACCCATCATTGACATTTCAAAATTTTGTTTCATTAATCTGGCAAAAGCGTTTGAGTACTTTTTGTTTGTAGAGCCAAAAATAATGTCGTCTACGTATATTTGCACAATTAAAATATCTTCCCTGTGTTTTTTAATAAACAAAGTTGGATCTAGTAAACCTTTTGTAAACGAATTAGCAAGCAAGAAAGAAGTAAGTTTATCATACCACGCCCTGGGGGCTTGTTTGAGACCATAAAGAGCCTTCTTAAGTCTGTAGACATGATTTGGGTGCTCTGGGTCGACAAATCCCTCTGGCTGACTAACGTATACCTCCTCACGTAGTTGACCGTTCAGAAATGCAGTTTTCACATCCATTTGATAAACGACCATGTTTTTGTAAGCAGCGTATGCTAAGAATATTCGAACAGCTTCGAGTCTAGCCACTGGTGCAAAAGATTCTTCAAAGTCAATACCTTCCTCTTGAGTATATCCTTTAGCTACCAAACGTGTTTGTTGCGAATGACATTGCCTTCTGCGTCCAACTTGTTTTTCCAAATCCATTTTAGCCCAATGACATAAAATCCATCCGGTCATTCAACTAATTCCCAAACTTCAAGACGTTTGAATTGGTTGAATTCCTCTTGCATTGATTCAATCCAGTTGTCGTAAGTGAGAGCTTCTTTCATATTTTTCGGTTCTTCATGACAAACTGTTAGAGCATAAATGCAATGTTCGGCATCGGAATGAAATTTTTGTCTAGTCATAACTGGAGCTGTTGGATGACCAATAATGTTGACAATTGGATGGTCACGAGTCCAATGATGTGTTGAAGGGTGAGGGTTATGAAATTGCTGCATATCAGTTGGTTCCAAGTTGCGTGTTGACGACTCAG
>LBNU01029553.1:50402-73660 GCA_014162995.1 Artemisia annua
GAAGAAAGTACACCCAAGTCCATTTGGAGAAGTCATCGACTATCACAAGTATGTATCGTTTCCCATTAATCATTTGTACTCGCATTGGTCCACATAAATCCATATGAAGAAGTTGAAGAACATGATCAGTGCTCGGTTCTGGTTTTGTGGTGAGGTGTGCACGTTTGCTCTTTCCTTGTTAACAAGCGGGACATAGGTGATCTTTTGTATATCGGAACCTTGGAAGACCGTCAACTAGTTTAAGGCGAGCAAGATCAGTCATAGTTCGGAAGTTGAGATGTGACATGCGTTGGTGCCATAACCAGGATTTTGTTGATTCAGCCTTTGAAAGTAGACAAATGGGAGAGAAAGCGGTCATGTCGGACATTGAGATTGTATAAAGACTGTTTCCACGTTTGCCGGACATGAGATCGTATCCTTGTAGATCACGAACAAAGCATGTTTTCTCCCTGAATGCAACTTCCAGATCACCATCACAAAATTGACCAACTGAAAATAGATTGTGACCAAGGCCTTCAACATAATATACACGACTAATTTCGATATTCCCACTGACATAGTCCCCNTGCCGGACATGAGATCGTATCCTTGTAGATCACGAACAAAGCATGTTTTCTCCCTGAATGCAACTTCCAGATCACCATCACAAAATTGACCAACTGAAAATAGATTGTGACCAAGGCCTTCAACATAATATACACGACTAATTTCGATATTCCCACTGACATAGTCCCCATAGCCCATAATTGCAGCGAATTGATCATTCCCGAATCTGACAGTACCAATGAACTTTGAGACAAAGTTTTTAAGCAGTTTCAGATTGCCTGTCATGTGTCCGGAGCATCCGCTATCAACAATCCAGGGAACAATTTGCACCACCTGCATCACATGAAAGAGACGACGATGGTACAAGGGTAAGGGTGGAACCCGAAGAAGTTGTGGGTTCCGTTGGGTTAGAAGCACACATGTTAACAATTTTAGGAATCCATTTAAAGCTATGTGTCCTTTGTATCCAACGTTGCCAATTCCAACTAGATTTAGCCTTCTTTAAATCAAATTCAGTTACAGTTGGCATGATCCTAGAGGTATTTCGCAACTACTGGGTTGACTATATCATTCTTAGAAACTACACAGGGCATACGTCCTAGCATAGATTTAGAAGCATTAGTGGGCCTAGATTTTCTGCCTAATGTACGTTTCTTAAGACGAGATAAAAGAGAATTTGCAACACATTTGGAATGATCACAAGATAACATACTTTTACGACAAAACACACATGAAGTATCAACTTTTAAAACATTCAAAGGTTCATCATTCGTTATACATAGATTAGAATTACAATTTGCCAAATCATTATCTAAATCTAGTGCAGGATGAGTCTTATTCAAAGTCCTAGGGTGTTCTTCTACTTTAGAGGCTTCTAGTGTCTCTCTTCTACGTTGCAAAATCCTATTTTTCCTTTTCATTCGTTTATGCTTGGATCTGCTAACGCTATGAGTGGCAACTATTCCTGTAGAAGTGGAAGGATCCAAATTAAACTTCTTAGTGTGTTGTGCTACGTTTGTTATGTCTAATGAGTACATTCCTGGAGCAATTACATTAGTGTTGACAGATTTTCCCTTTCAAGCTTACGTATTTTCTCTTTCAACTCAATGATAATGTGCATTTTATCTTGAATTTCACTGTCGAGTTTTCGGGTAGAATAAAAATATTCATCACGACTCTTTTGCCAAAAATCTATAACTTCTTGCAATTCTGCAATCTCCTTTTCATATCTCGAGATTTTACTTTTAAGTTCCTCGTTTTCGTTTTGAAAAGTTGTAGAAGTTTTGAGACTTTGTAATTCCAGTTCGAAATCAAGACTTTGGTTTTGACACCATTCAAGCTTTTTGTTGAGTTGAGAAATCTCATTAGAAAGTTTGTTTTGCACATCATCGTTGTGTTTTCGGAGATTAACGTTTTCATCTTTTAATGTCTCAATTTGTTTAGACAAAAACTCAACATCATCACAGTGATCATCAACAAGCATCGAAGTACCAGTTTCATAAAGAGAATTCATAATCACAGAAATTATATCAGCACTAAGAACATGTTCCAAGAGTCGATCAGCTTCTTTTTGTAAAAATTGATTTTGACGTTTTTGATTTAAAATCGCTTGTTCAGTTTCTTGAAACACATTCATCATATATGAGACTTCTTTTTGAAGTTCCTGTTCCCAGTGGCGAGCACAATGACGCAAATGTCGTGCAATTGGTAAAAATTGTTTTTGAAACACTTCTCGTTTTTCTCTCTCATGAACAGTAGTAATAGTAAAAACCGTTATTTTAGAGTTGCGTTCAATGGCTTCATCTAATTGTTCAATGTTATCCATGAACGTGTCGAAATACTTAAGTATACGACAACGTGTAGGAAGATTTTGAAGTTTGTTATCATTTGGTAAAGGACCATTTATTTGCACCACTGGTTTAGCAGGAGCTACATGAGAAGTAACTTCTTGAGGTTTGATTATGTACCATAGTTGTTCAGATTTCTCTTTTTGCGGTGTGAAAATATCAGTAAGAGGAGGCAATTTAGAGTAATCAAAAGGTTTATTATATGTCACATTTTCCATTTTTGATCGACTCTCTTCTTCAATTTCATATTCCTCTTCACAATCATATACAACAGTACGAACAACAGTATCGTCAAAGAGATGATCTGCACTATATAACTTTGGAATCTCATTGAGTGCTACACGTAAAAAACATGGTGAATCACTTCCAATTGCAAAGCCGTGACCATTGTTTGTTCGAGTTACTGAAAGCTTTTGAATAGTAGTCACAGAATTACCAGTTTTATACACAACATTTTGAAATTCTTTAAGCCTGTGTTCCAATTCAACAATCTCATCAACGTATGACTTAACTTTCTTTCTTGTTTTTTGTTTATGTTCCGTGAACTCAGTTTGACAATTTGACAGCTCCGTTTTGGTTTTTAAAATTATTGCTTCAAGTTGTGCAATTTGTTTTTTGTGTTCAAACGCTTGTTTTTCCAGCTCAGAAGCTAAGTCATTTTTAGACTCCATAATTTTAGCAATTTGGTGTTCTAACTCTTTTTCGTGACGAGAAGATTTTAGAAGAGCAGCTTCAAAGCCTTTTTCTCGTTGAATCAGTTTTTCCGCATTTGACAGTTGAAATTTATAGCACTCAATATCCCTAGTTAATGATGCATTTTTCTCTTTCAATCTAGCATTAAGCTTTTGACATTTAATGTTTTGAGATTGACTAATCATAAGAAGGTACTGAATTTCTGAATCTGGACCAGACGAAGGATCAAAATGTTCAACGTGAGCATTGTTATCATTGACAGTTTCAGTATCCGAATCATCAAATGTGACAACCGGGTTAATTTGAATATCATCAAATATAACCTTTGTGTCCATTTGAGTATTCGTGTGTGTAGATAACAATGAATCATTATGAACTTCTTGTTCCTTGTAAGATTCAGCTGCAGATGGGGAGGCAATTTCATGTATGAGGCATGTGTTAAGATCAGTTACCTGAGAAAGACCATCAGTGTCATAAACTGGGCCTGAATCACTTATGTGGAGTTCATGCATGTTGGCCATCAGCATAACAGCAGCTTCCAAATCTTCCATGTCATCATCAGAATGTGCATTAGCCGTGAAGCTGTTGTCATTTGCATTCGTGTTGCTGCGGGCTTCATCTTTGAGAGCAAGGAGTAACGCCTGTTTGTGATACTTGCTTCCTTGAGTTCTCGGTGATGGACATGCAGTTGCCAAGTGACCTATTCCNAACAGCAGCTTCCAAATCTTCCATGTCATCATCAGAATGTGCATTAGCCGTGAAGCTGTTGTCATTTGCATTCGTGTTGCTGCGGGCTTCATCTTTGAGAGCAAGGAGTAACGCCTGTTTGTGATACTTGCTTCCTTGAGTTCTCGGTGATGGACATGCAGTTGCCAAGTGACCTATTCCATTGCACTTATAGCATCTGATGACTGTATTCCCTGATTCAGTATTCCCTGTGTCAACAATCTCTGCCTTTCTCTGAGGGACACCACCATTGTTCCTGAATCCTCCATTTTTGTTAAACCGTTGTCCAGAATTAGAGTTACCCATATTACCACCCGATCCAAATCTGTTACTGTTGCGATTCTGAATCTCAACGAGACCATCGTGAATGACAGCTTGATTCCTTGTATTTGAAGATGAACAAAGTCGATTGTTGGACTTGTTTGAGAATTTTCTGAAAGCCCGGGCTATGAGTGCAATTCCTTGGTTGAGACTGTTGAAGTCCTCATCATCATCATCATCATTAGAAGTGAGTGGTGTAGACAAGGTGTCATTGTTGTCATATGATGCAAATTGATTTGCAGGAGGGTGCGATGAAGAATCATAAGATGAATACGGAGATGGATTGTTGTGATAAGCCTGTTCTGGATGATAAACATTGTGTGGTAATGGTGGAGCCAGAACATGTGATTGAGCAACAAGCGCCAAAGAGTTTGTAGGTGGGGGCTGTGAATAGTTTCCTCTGAGAGNAAATTGCCCTCATAAAGTTAGCCTTTAGGGACAACGAATCTCATCATGTAAGTGACAATTCCTCTTATCAAGTGTGCAAGTATTAGGGACAACAGCTATAATCATGTAAAGGGCAAATGCTCTCATCATGTGAGCAAGCGTTTAGGGACAACGACTCCCATAAAGTAAGGTACAATTGCTCTCAACAAGTGAGCCTTTAGGGACAACAGCTCTTATCATGTAAGGGACAAATTGCCCTCATAAATTTAGCCTTTAGGGACAACGGATCTCATCATGTAAGTGACAATTTCTCTTATCAAGTGTGCAAGCATTAGGGACAACGGCTATCATCATTTAAAGGGCATTTGCTCTCATCAAGTGAGTAAGCATTTAGGGAGAATGGCTACCATAAATTAAGGTACAATTGCTCTCAACAAGTGAGCCTTTAGGGACAATGGCTCTTATCATGTAAGGGATAAATTGCCCTCATAAAGTTAACCTTTAGAGACAACGGATCTCATCATCTAAGTGACAATTGCTTTTATCAAGTGTGCACTAGGGGCGAAATCCGGCCACCTTCTTCCCCTCATTCCCATCGCAAAAACTGCCATTAATTCGCCTCTCTATTGTTCTTGTAATGATATGCAATCGGATTTAATGGTAGTTATGATCTGGGAAGGGGTGTGCTGTTGGTTTTTCAATCCTTTTTTCTGATTTCGTCGCCTATCATAAACCCTAATCGTTTTTTCTTAAGTCGGTGGTAAATCGACTCTTTTTATTAGGGTTTAGTTCTGATTCGTTTATATACCCTAACCGATTACTAAGTGCATATTTGTATCGTTATTTGGTTTTTAACCCTTGACGATTACTTCTTTCTTGCAATCGCTGGTTAGGGTTTTGTTCTTTTTTTGGATCGTATAATATTTATTGGTTTATTCTTCTACGATCTAATTGTTGGGCGATCAAGATCCAACCCTTACTGTTAGGGATTGCTTCCGTGAACGATTTCCTTTTCTAGGGTTTCGTATTTATTGGGTCTGATTGATTGGATTTGTTGATGGGCGTTAAATATATATCTTTTGATTCGTATACATGTAAGTCGATCTGTTTGATCGTGTTTATCTTCTGGTTGATTAATGGATTATAGGGGTTCGTATTGCTATGGAAGTTGGTTATGTGAGAGATCGTGTGCTTTATGTATGTTAGGGTTTTTTAATCCTATGTTTTCTTCATTGGATTGGTCAATCTGCTCATGTTATTGGTTGATTGGAGATTCAGTGTGCATGTTAGGGTTTTGTAATCCTATGGAGGTCATGCTTTGTCGTTGATTGCCATGCAATTTGGGTATATGATTCTACTTCTTTGTTGATATGGTGATGAGTCAAAGCTGGTTTGATTGGTTTTGTTACGCATTCCCTTGCTGCTGTTGGCGTCTTGTTGACTGGACGTTCATGTGTATTCTAATATTTCTGGAAGTAGCGTGGGTACGCGGTGCAATTAGTACTTATTGATCCGTTTTTCCTAAGCTGCACTATTACATTAGTGGGTTGATGAGTACATTGTGGAAGTTAGGGATATTAATCCCTATGTTGTGGCTTGTTGGTGGCATTGTAAATTGATCATTGATTCGTCATATACCTCACTCGTATTTGTTGGAAGCTTGGATCAGTTTTGGATATGCTTGAAGGTTGGGTCAATTAGACCATGTTTGTGCTTCAATATCGATTTGCTACGGAATTCACTCATAATAGGTTGTTAGATTATGCTTTTTGCATAATACTAATAGAAGACGCAAATTGAGTTGGCTTGGTATTGATGGAAGTTAAGTTTGTGGGGACTCTTNCCAAGGATCTCGAAAATCAAAAGATTTCGATAAGCCAGAAAAGATCTCGAAAGTTCAAAATTTTCGAAAAAAATTCCACAAATTCTCGAGATTATACAATATCGAAAATATCCAACTAGTCGAAGTGTTTTCTTTCTTATACAAGAGAGAAAAGCACTGAGTAACCAACGAAAACACTTTAGGAGCAGTCACAAAAGATCTCGAAAGTTAGGGTTTAAGGATTTCGAAAAAAATACACTTTTTGGCAGATTTTTGTTTTTGATAAAAGCAATCCAAAAACACGTTTTTATTCCAAGATTCTTGTACAACTAGCTTTAAAATGATGAAATCTTAAAGAAAGTTGCAAACTTGAACCACTTTTTGAAAATTTGAAAGTTTTCGAAAAATGGTACAATTTTAGAATCGTACGAATTTTTTCAAAAATTTTGATATTTTGTTGATTGTTTAGGTTCGTAACACAAGTTTGATAACAAATATGTGATAGAAACACGAAACAAACAAGAAAGTAGCAATCTTTTTGGAAAAATAACGAATAAAAAGTACTTTTTGGGACTTTAAAGCCAAAAACAAAAAACTACACCTTCTTTTGGCGATTGATACCACTTGTTAGGTCACCATATTGTAAACACAAGTATAGATTTGGTAGAAATGAGATGAGAAATAGATTTTGGTTGATTATAACAAATATGAAGAATAAAAGTGCAAGAGTTTCTTTAATGTATTGAAATAACCAACAAGAGAATGGGATACAAAGATGTCGTATTTATAGGATAAGAGCTAGGGCAACACGCCTACTCCATCCCTTCTCTTAATCGTTTGGGCTTTAGGCCCGTTGGACGAGTATTGGACTCATCCTTATTAGTTACATATTTAATCAACTTAGCAACCTATTACAAATGTTGAAATAACCGAGACTTGACTAAAATGTAGAAAAACTTAGGTTCTAACAAGACTGCTTCTGCAGAAAAGACTGTTTCTCTGCAAGGTACTGCGCTAGATGACTCAGATCATGGTGTTAGTCAACCACCCACCCCCAATGATTATACTTCCACAGATGGAAATCAGACATCTGGAGGAGATGAGGGAGTGATGGTTGATGCGGATACACCTGATGAAGATGATGTGATGGACAATTATGCTTTGACAAGAGAATTAAAGAGACTGAAAAGAGCTTATGATAATCAAGCTACTGCTTTGACAAATCTTCAAAAGAAGTACAAGAATTTGAAGAAATTGGTTAAGTCTCTCATTTAACATTCTTCAGAAGGTCTCCAGAAGTTTAAGTCCAAGAAGAGGAGGCTAAGAGAGCTATCTTTTTTGGGTAAAGGGTTAATTCACCCTGGCAAAATATATTATCCAAAAAAACGTTGAAGTAAAAAGGATGATGGTGTATCCATCATCTCAGTCCCTTAGGACACTTACATGCAAAACAACTAACCAAACCAACTATATAAGAATGACAGGCCATTCTTATAACTTACACAAATGAACCAACCAATAATAACAAAAGTAAATATAACATGACAATACTACTCATGAAAACTTGAGCCTTCTAAGTCACTACGGCGGTCCACCTACTTCCATGGAACACTCCAACTTGCACGAAAAAGAGCCTACCTACGACGAGTATTCAAACGAATATCAAAATGATCACAAAAAGCTTGCAATTTATCAGGTAACACCACTTGATCATCATAACCGTCGTAGTAATCTTCCATATCATCCAGAAAACCTCCACCCTCCGGCATCAAAACTTCATCAACTTCATCGTCCGAGTCTTCTACACCAGATAATGGAGATTTAGTATTACTTGTAGAAGCATTAAACTGCTCCCACAAACTTCCACTCGCACTTGAATCACCAACTGAAATTGCAATATTATTAGGGCTGGTAAGTGCCTCTTGATTGGGTTGCAAATTAGTACCATTACCACCCCCTACCACGTTAGAGGAGGAAGGAACTAGATCAAGAACCTTCCCAGCTTCCCATATTTTCTCCATATCACGTTTAAGTTCATCAAGATTGATGTTATCCTTAAAATAACCAAACTCGTTAACAGATTGAGATAAGTCATCATTAGTAACCAACGGAGGAGTAGAATTCACATGTTCCTTAGGCTCATCCTCCTTAGTACCTTGATTAGAACTTGGCTTAGAAACAGGTCTGTATATGAAGTTAGACTTAGGCTTGAAGAACCTAGACCCTTGTTGTACTTTAGTGCCCTTCTGCCCAGCCTTTTTAACGTGAACTTTCCCTTTAACACTGACATGTTCATCCTCAGACCCCAAATCAACTTGACGTTTCAAAACTTGACACTTCCCCACCTCATGGCTGAAAATCTTGCAATGTGAGCACCGAAGAGGCCACCATTCATACTCAACATCAATGTATTCCGTATAGTGACCCTTCCCATTAGGCAACGGAATATCAACTTCAATAAACTCCAAAATATCATGCATGGCAGATAACTCAATGAGACATCGTGCATAAGAGTGACGACCCCAAGGGTTAATGCACATAGCCGACGTACCCTCATCAATTCGAATGAGTCGTCCCACTCGTTCAGCAATCAAACCAATCCCAGTTTCCGAGTACACAACAACAGGTAGTTTATGAAAACGCACCCATACAGGTACCTTAGTAATGACCTCCTTTTCCAATTTAGTATTCGCCACCCAATTAGCTAAAAAGATAGGAGTTGATCTAATAAACCAAGGACCACCTTCTAGCACCTGACGCAATCCTTCTTGTGACGAAAATTGGAATAAGAAAAAACTATCCCGTAGCATAACACGTTGGAAACCGAACTTAACCCAAGCATGCTTGACATAATCTTCCACCAAAGGAAACGCTAACCGTTGACCAATAAAATAACCGTATAACGTATTAGTATATTTTTGACACATATCCTCTACCACAGTAATTGGAATAACGACTTTAGCACCTAAAGAAGTACTAGCACTCGTTGAACCAGAATCATGTACCTTTACATTAGTAGTATCATTCAAAGTATCCATATTAGGTTTACTAAAATCAGTTTCAACAAGACTTGGACCATGTTGTTGTGATGGTGGTTCTTTAAGAGTATCATCAATACCAGAATTCCCAAGCAAGACCCCATCATCACATGACTTATCACAAGCAGCACTAGAGCTGCTAAACGTGTTCTTCCCCTCCTCAACCAACGTACCCTTTTGATTAGTACCATCAAACGCAACATTAGGACCTAATGAACCAGCACCATCATCATTAGGAAGCTTAAAACTCCCTATTTTATTCGACAAACCAGTACGCTTCATAATTGACTTCAAAGGCGCGTTTTTGTTAACAATAACATGACCCTCTACATTCTTGATCTTAGCAGCCAATCCCTTGGTTGAATCAGACTTACCTTTATTTAAAAACCCCGATTCCATCTCTCCTATACCCACTTACACCACGTATGACCTACAACAACCAAAGTAGTTGCACGTTAAATACCCAAAACCCTAACGTGGGTTACTTGCACGAGGACAACAACCAAATCCTAAGCGAATTCAGTTAAGCAATAAGCACCAGCAATCTTGAGCGCACATAAAATAACAAAACCCTAAAGTGGGAATCGCTAATGAATGATAAACAATGCTCCAACACAGATAAATCGACCTTATATAAACAAAAGTCGATTAGGATAAACCTAAACCGACTATAATAGATAGGATAATAAGGAACGATTATGACTTCCAAGTCGGTTATAAACCCTTACAAAAGATATGAGTGATATTAAGGAACAATTAATAACCGACTAACAAATACAATCCCTAAAGAAACGATTCACAAGATCTGTATAAGCAGAAAATTATGAATTGCGATGAGGATAGTTAGGGATAAACCAAAAATGATTTTTTCAAAACCCTAAAAAATAACACCAAAATCCAGCAATCAATGTGAATTAAGCAATATTAATGATCAGAATAGTGAATAACACAAATGATAATCACTAGAACTAACCAAATCGTTGCAAAGAACACACGAATTAGAAGGATAAAAGTGAAAAACGATAAGAGCAGTAGGGGAGAAAAAAATCGCCAAAGGAGAGATTGATAACTCAAAAAAAAAGGCTTACTAGTTGATAGCAATTGTACCTTACTTTATGGGAGCATTGTCCCTAAACGCTTGCTCACTTGATGAGAGCATTTGCCCTTTACATGATTATAGCCGTTGTCCCTAATGCTTGCACACTTGATTAGAGCAATTGTCACTTACATGATGAGATCCGTTGTCCCTAAAGGCTAACTTTATGAGGGCAATTTGTCCCTTACATTATAAGAGCTTTTGTCCCTAAAGGATCACTTGTTGAGAGCAATTGTACCTTACTTTATGGGAGCCGTTGCCCTAAACGCTTGCTCAATTGATGAGAGCATTTGCCCTTTACATGATTATAGCTGTTGTCCCTAATACTTGCACACTTGATAAGCGGAATTGTCACTTACATGTTGAGATTCGTTGTCCTTAAAAGCTAACTTTATGAGGGCAATTTGTCCCTTACATGAAAAGAGCCGTTGTCAAATTTCCTTCAACTCTCCCCTAGTGTATTGTCCGAGTCTTCTACACCAGATAATGGAGATTTAGTATTACTTGTAGAAGCATTAAACTGCTCCCACAAACTTCCACTCGCACTTGAATCACCAACTGAACTTGCAATATTATTAGGGCTGGTAAGTGCCTCTTGATTGGGTTGCAAATCAGTACCATTACCACCCCCTACCACGTTAAAGGAGGAAGGAAGAAAGCTATCTTCATTCACATTGGGGAGGAATAAGGAAGATGTGAATTTGAATGAAGATGCTGATAATGAAGATGTTGTTGATCATCAAAAGACTGTGGATGAAAAGATTGTTGATCAAAATACTCCACAGACACCACTTGAAGAACTTACTTCTCATCAAGATATTGTTGAAAGAAGAAGTGATGAGACTGAGCAAGTAAATCTTCAAGAAGCTGACACTCAAGTCAGAAGTGGTAATACAGAAGAATTGGACTTGGAAGGTACTGGTGTTGGTATTGTTAATCAAGATACCACTCAAGGTACTGTGAGACAATTTCATATTACACCAAGGACCTTGGACTTTGAAGAAGATGTGGGTCCATCCAATCCAGTTCAGGAAGAAGAAGAGATGATTAAGCCTACTAATAGTGATGATGAAACTATTGCTGAGATCATGCTCAATATGTCAAGACCTAGAGGTATTAGTATTCCTGGAGTTGAACAACCTCAAGATCTGCAACCTTCTCCTAATCCTACTCAAGAAATTGATCCTAAAGATAAAGGTAAAGGAATCCTGGTGGAATCAGAGAAGAAGAAGAAAAAGAAATTATTCACTATGGAGCAGATAAGGGCTTATCAAGAAGCTCAAAGTGAAGCAGCTGTTAAGAAGCTTCAAGCAGAACTTGATGCTGAGTATGAAAAAGAAAGACAAGAAGCTGCTGTTCAACCAAAGAGGCCAAAGAAATCAATGACAAAGGCTCAAGAACGAAATTTTTATATGAGCTACTTGAAAGGAAGAGGATACAAGGGTCTGAACAAGTTAAATCATTCACAGAGGAAGGAACTATATGATGCTGTCAGAGCTGAATATCAAAGACAAGTAGATGGCATTGTTGGTTATAATACTGTTGATGAACTGAGAAAAAAATAAAGAGAATAACAACTAGGCACAGTCAACAAAGAAGTCTAAACCTACTATAGAGTTAAGGACCAATACTGTTGATGAACAGAGAAATTACTTAAGAGTTATTGATTTTGAGCTTCCTAAGTCAGAAGAAGTTCCTACTACAAAGTCAAAGATATCTGATTTAGAGGTTATTGAATCAGAAAAGGATGGTGATTATTTTGTTTTCCATAGAGAAGATGAAAGTTTTAGAGCATTCAATCTGCTGGTTGATGTATTGCACCTAATAAACAGAGAAGATTTGTTTGATCTACATCAACAAATTCAAGCTTATTTTGAAGATATTCCACTCAATGGAATTGGTGTAGTATTGCTGGGAGATTTGACTACTATGTGGGAAACAGAAGAAACTAGCACAGATGATATTTGGAAGAATCAAGAAGTATGGGAGATTCTAAGCTGGAGATCCTTTGCAAGTGCTGGTGTTCATGTCTTAGAGCTGGAAGATGGTACAATTATCTACATGCTGGCAGAAAGGAGATATCCTCTTACAAGAGATTTGATGCTGAGGATGCTGGATCATGGTATGGAAGTTGAAAAAGAAGATGAAACAGCTCTAATGGTGATCAATTTGTTCATCAATTGAACAATTTTGAAGGATGATGATTGAAAAATACTGGTATGATCTTAATTGTATAAAATCTTTTGAATAAACAAGTACTTTATTCAAAGTACTGCTGATCAAACAGTACTTTCCCAAAGTACTGCTTGCAGCTTAAACCAGTTAAATTCTTTTGAAATAACAATTTTTGTCATGTGCAAAATAATTTTTGAAGCAAGAGTTTGATTCCTCATGAGGGTACGGCTCTGATGTGACAATCAAATCCATTTTCAGTTGACAATTTACTAAAAATTGTATGGTTTCAACTCACCATATCTGAAATAAGTGAAGAGTTGACTAGCCCACAAGAAAATGGCTTGTGGTAAAGGCTGTGGAAAATCCATTTATACGGTAATTAGTTCACCATGGTTGTGATCAAAGAACTAACTAGTCCATAAGCAAACGGCTTTTGGTAAAGACTACTCAAATCCGTTGATAGTTGATGATTTGCTAAAAATCATATGGTTATCAATGTACCATGGTTTACTTAACCTAAAAGAGTTAATGACTTTGGTAAAGAGACATCAAAATCCATTAATTTTCAATGATTCACCTCTCACAGGAGTTTACACACCTGGAAGTGATGAGAATAGTATGAAACTGAATGTGATTTGATGTACCTTATGTTGCTGAGTAGCTGAGAAGAGATTAAGATGCTGTAAAGACAAAAAGATTGTTGCTGATAAAAATTGCAGATACTTTATGCTAATGAGAACAAACTAACGAGTATGAATTTCCAAGAAGACAACCATTCCTTGAAGACAAAGCTTACACATGGAAACTTGAACTCAAACAAGTAGAATTCAAGTTAGGGGAGGATTGTTGGGGTATAAAAGATCAAAGTACTGTTTGTGATCAAAGTATTGCTCGTTGATAAAGTCAAAGTACTGCTTGAAGATAAAGACTGAAGATTAGATTAGGAATATTATGTATAATCTAGAATATTCTAAAGTTAGAGTTTGTATACTTGTCGTTCAAGTATTGTAAACCGACTAGGGTATTCCTTGTGCCTATAAAAGGATCCCTAGGTCATTATTAGAGATACGAATACTTTTAGAGAAAAGCTAAAGTTCGATATTAGCTATATTAGGGTTGTTTGTGAATCTGTACAATTAGCAGGTTCAAAGTTTGGTTAATATAAAGTGTTGAAGTTGTTATAATTCTTCTTAGCTTTGTTAAGTAATTCCGCATACTTAATAGAGTAATTCAGTGTTTCATCATTAGTAGTTTAGGATTTATCCAAGACTGCTAAACCTTAGACAAGCTATAATAAAGTAGTTTGGTCAGAGTATAACGATCCAACATTAATCAAACTGTTGTATTTGATGATCCACTTGATGATAAATATAATGATCAATTTGAACAACATGAACCTTCAAATGATCCAGATTCAGACCTCAGAACCATGCTTATGACCACCCAAATTCAGGCCCAAAAATGCAATGATATAAATACCAAATTGAAAGCCAAAATTGCATCATTAACGAAAGACCTTGAGTGCTGTTAAATTCAAATAACAAATTTTGAAACACGAGATAATCGGGAAAAAAGTTTTGAAATTACTTTCCAAAAATATTATGTTCAAGAACAAGAGTTACAACATCAAATACGTTAATTAACCGTTTCCAAAAATGATTTAATCTCACATATGGAACAAGAAAGGTTTAATCATAAACAACAAATGAATCAACTCACCAATGAACTTTCTAAAACAAAATCTGAGTTGTCCCTTTGTCAAGCTGAGTTTCGAGAATATAAACAAAAGTCAAGGAAACGGATTGATTCTTACGTAGAAGAAGTTGTTGAATTGGAAAAGAAAATCAAAGAGTTTAAAAATGTTGTTTATAAAACGGGTGAATCCATTACCACAATTCAAAAGTTTACTTTGCAACAAAGACCTCCCGGGTGTGGTTATGCTCTTGGTTACGATACACCTAGTTTTTTAAAAACAGCACTCAAGGAAATTCCAAAACTGTATAGTGCAGAACACTTATTTGATGAATCTGTTGTGCGTGTTGTTGTATATAATCGTGACGAAGAAGAGGAAATAGAGGATGAGACTCGATCTAAAATGAGCAATGTTTTTTACAATACACCTTTTGATTACTCAACATTTGCTCATTTAAATGCGTCTTTTGTGCCTCAGAAAGAGAAAACCGAACAACATTGGTCTTTAATACAAGCAAATGAGTCATCTTCTGATGTTGGTCCTGTTAAACCAGTAGCACAAATAAATGGTCCTTTACCTGACTCGGTCAAATTAAACCATTACCAAAACGTTGTAGTGTCATGCGGTATTTTGATACATTTATGGAAGACATAAAGTTTTTAGAACAAGCAATTGAAAGAAACTCAGAAATAACTGTAGCAACTTTTCAAAATGCTTACGAAAAAGAAAAAAGAGAAGTCTTTCAAAAACAATTGTTGCCACATGTTCAACATTTGCGTCTTTGTGCTACACGCTGGGAAAAGGAACTTCAGACGGAAGTAAAATAAATGATGGAAGTTTTCAATGAAACCGAACAAACAATCTCAAAACAAAAAAGAAAAAACAAAGGTTTGCAGAAAGAGGCTGATCGACTCTTAGAATATTTTCTTAATGCTGATATATTATCTGTGATTATGAATTCTTTGTATGAGTCTGGTACTGCTATGCTTGTTGATGATCACACTGATGATATTAAATTGTTGAATGAACATGTTAAGACTTTAAAGAGTGAAATTGAGAAACTTGTGAAACACAATGATGATGTGCAAAATAAACTTTCAAAAGAGATTTCTCATCTAAAAAAGAAGCTTGAATGGTGTCAAAATCAAAGTCTTTCTTTCGAATTGCAATTGCAAAGTTAAAAAACTTCAAATTTCTTTAAGGATGGAGCTGTAGAGTTACAAAGTCAAATTTCAAAATATCAAAAGGAATTAGAGGAATTAAAAGTTATAAACAATGACATTTATTTTTGCAATCGTGAGCTGGAATCTAACATCCAAGAAAAGAAGCACATCATTATTGAATTAAAAGAGAAAATAATGTTACTTGAAAAAGGAAAGTTTGCTAGCAATAATGTGATTGCACCAGGCATGTACAACATCGACACAATCACTAGGGAAACACACTCTCAAATTTCTAATGTGCATGATTCAACTTCTACAGGAATAGTCACCACTCCTAGCGTTAGCAGATCAAAGCGTAAGAGCACCAAAAGGAATAATATGATCTGGAAGCGTAGAAGTGGAAAACTAGAAGCCTCTGAAGTAGAAGACCACCTTAGGAATTTGAATAAAACTCATGTTGCACTAGATTTAGATTCCGATTTGGCAAATTGTAATCCTAATCTTTGTGTAACGAATGTTGAACCTTTGAATGCTTTGCATATTAGTGCTTCATGTGTGTTTTGTCAAAAAAGTATGTTATCTGGGGATCATGCAAAATGTGTGGCTAACTCTCTTTTATCTCGTCATAAGAAACGAACATCTGGCAGAAAATCTAGGCCCACTATTGCTTCTAAATCTGTGCTAGGTAGAAAGCCAAATGTAGTTTCTAGGGATGATGTAGTCGCCCCCGTAGTTGCGAACAATATTACTAAGAACATGTCATCACCTAGCGAATTCTTTAAGAAGAAAGCATGAACTAGTTGGGGTTGGCAACGTTGGTTAGAAAGGACACAGAATTTTAAATGGATACCTAAAATTATAAATTTGTGTATATCTAACCCAACGGAACCCACAACTTCTTTGGGTTCCACCCTTACACCTGTTCCATCTTTGTCTCCTTCGTGTGATGCAGGTGGTTCAACTTGTTCTTTGGATTGTTGATAGCGGATGCTCCCGACACATGACAGGCAATCTCAGACTGTTAAGAAACTTTGTCTCAAAGTTCATCGGAACTGTCAGATTCGGGAATGATCATTTCGCTGCAATTATGGGATATAGGGATTATGTCAGTGGTAACATCGAAATTAGTCATGTGTATTATGTCGAAGGCCTTGGTCACAATTTGTTTTCAGTCGGTCAATTCTGTGATGGGGATTTGGAAGTAGCATTCAGGGAGAAAACTTGCTTCGTTCGCGACTTACAAGGAAATGATCTTATGTCCGGCACTCGTGGAAACAGTATTTACCCCATATCTTTGTCAGACATGATTGCTTCTTCTCCTATATGTCTTCTTTCAAAGGCAAATTCGACAAAATCCTGGTTATGGCACAAGCGTATGTCTCATCTTAACTTTAAAACCATGACAGACATTGCTCGTCACAAACTAGTTGACGGTCTCCCTAGATTCAGATATTCAAAAGATCACTTATGTCCCGCTTGTGAACAAGGAAAGAGCAAACGTGCCCACTTCAGCTCTAAAACTGAACCAAGTTCTAAGCATGTTCTTCACCTGCTTCATATGGATTTGTGTGGCCCCATGCGTGTTCAAACAATTAACGGCAAACGGTACATATTAGTAATTGTTGATGACTACTCCAAATGGACTTGGGTTTACTTCCTTTGAAGCAAAGATCAAGCTCCTTCCATGATCATCACTTTTCACACCAAAATTCAGGTTCAACTTCGAAACACAGTCAGAACGGACAATGGAACTGAATTTAAGAATCACACTCTTCGTGAGTATTTTGAGAAAGTGGGTATTGAACATCAAACGTCTATTGTTAGAAGTCCAGAATAGAATGGGGTTGTGGAAAGACGCAACAGAACGTTAGTGGAAGCTGCAAGAACGATGCTCATTAATGCTCAATTACCAGATTACTTATGGGCTGAAGCTGTTTCCACCGCATGTTATACTCAAAATCGTTGTATGATCACAAGACGCCACAACAAAACTCCTTATGAGATTGTTCACAAATGAAAACCAAATGTTCAACACTTTCATGTGTTCGCATCTCTTTGCTACCCACATAATGATCGTGATGACTTTGGTAAGCTCAAAGCTAAAGCAGATATTGGGATCTTCATTAGATACTGTGAGAACTCTAAAGGTTTTCGAATCTATAATCGTCGTACTAGGGAAATTCAGGAGACTATTCATGCTAATTTCGATGAACTTTTTTAAATGGCTTATGAGCACAACAGCTTAGGACCCGTAACCAACCGTCTTAATCTCTCAGATTCTTCAACTGCACCATTGTCACCAACCCGCAAAAAATTGGAAACCTTGTTCGCACCACTATTTGATGACACTTTTGATCAAAGTGCACCAGCTGTATCCACTAGTTCCGCTGCTCAACCTGATCATATTCCAATACCTGATACACCTGCTCCTACAACTACTACTGTAGACAACAGTGCACCTTGTAATGAGTTCTTCAATCCGTTTGCTGAACAAACCGATTCCAATACAGACAATGCAGCAAAAGATCTGAACCAACAACCAGTATCCGAACCTGCAGATTTTGATCCAAATGCGCTTTTCAATCCGTTTGCTCCAACTCCAAACCTTGAAGATATTGCAGAGTCGTCAACACGCAATTTGGAATCAGTTAATATGCAGCAGTTCCATAACCCTCACCCTTCAACGCATCAGTGGACTAAAGATCATCCATTAATCAACATTATTGGACATCCTTCAGCTCCAGTTATGACAAGACAACGACTTCACTCCGATGCTGAACATTGCATTTATGCACTCACAGTTTGTCAAGCTGAACCAAAAAACATTAAGGAAGCAATCACTTATGACAACTGGATTGAATCTATGCAAGAGGAATTCAACCAATTCAAACGCCTCGAAGTGTGGGAATTAGTTGAACGACCAGATAGAGTTTTGATGAGACGAAAAGTGTTACACTTTTAAGGGGTCATTTAAGCCTTAATTTGTATAAATATGTTCAAATATTGCCCTAAATCGTTCCTTTTGTCATTTTAGGTACTTTTGAGAAGAATTCTGGAAAACATGCATATTTGGACGTTTTTGGAGCATAAAAGTGAAGAAAACGACAAAAGTCTCAAAAGAAGCAGAAATTACAACCTGACGGCGTCAGAGTCACAAGGTGACGCCGTCAGCAAGCCTTGACAAAAGAGTGGAAACCAATTATCAAATGACGGGCCAGAAAGATTTTGGAAATTAACACCTGACGCTGTCAGGTGTTAGAAGTTATAGGCCGTCAGGTTATAATTTAAAGAGTGACGGCCCAGAGAGGAATAGAGAGTGACGGCGTCAGAAGTGGATCTAGGCCATCCGAGAAACCTAATGGCGGCGAGCTGACGGTGTCAGCCTCTATAACCTGACGCCGTCAGAATGTAAAATCTATATATAGTTTTCTATTTTTCATTCATTAAAGGTGGAACTTTGTGGAGAACTTTTGGCACCAAACCCTAGATGAATTTTCTGTACTTTATAGGGTTTCCAACCCTTGGAACCCTCATGCTTAATTAAAGATAAGTCTTCACTTTAATTCAATAAATATGTCTATGTGTTGGTTGATTATCTCTTTTGCTTGTCTTGTAATTAACATGTGTAGCTAAATTCTCTTGTGTTTGGTTAGATCTAATGAAACCTAACTATTAATTATTGGTTAATTGATGTGTTGTTGTTTGTTGGGATGATTGTTCCGTCAATGTTAGGCTCAAGAAAACTGGCCAACCTCCTTTATGGTAACGTGCTTGAACGTCTTGGGAAACATGTAGCCAAGGCATACTAGGCTATTAAGGTAGTATTTAACGCATGAGCCACTGTTTACAACCCCTATGGTTGTGCCGTGCATGGCATAGGGCGAGATAAGAGCTCATAGAATTGGAGAGATATGTATGCCACTCCATGAGTTATTAGGAATACACCCTTCATCCACACAAGTAACACACATATCAATTAACCGGTAAAAGATAGTTAGGGAGTAATGAAATCTAAGTAAACACAATTTTCTCCATATTGTTTTCACAACCACAATAGTTTAGATATTTATTTATTTTAATTTGCATAAGTAGTAAACTTGGGTTAGTTGATTAACAACTAATTCCGCCCTTCTTCCAAAAACCGAGATTTTAATTGCTTTCAAAAAAATATAAAAATACAAAAAGAATCTTCCTTCCACCCTTAGACCTATTAGAGTAGCTTTTCTATCCTAACGAACACTATTCCCTGTGAGAGAACGATCAATCCCCCGTACTTACCACTATCCTATACTACATCGGTCAGGTACACTGCCTGGTGGGGTTGTAAGCCTCTTGAGATCCCTCGAGAGGTAAAACCTGTTGTAAGGTCACAAAACCACGCATCAAGTTTTTGGCGCCGCTGCCGGGGAATAGTTATTGTTTAGGTAGAATTTTTATTTTATTAGGTCTACTCATTAGATTCCTATCTAGTGAGATTTTTATTTTCTTTTTAGTATCTTTCTTGTAGTCTATCTTTTTCTTTGTGCCCTTTGTTTGTAAAACCATTTTCATTTGTCACTATGGCGGATGAAATTCCATTTAGATCATTGACAATGGAGGAACAAGTATATTTCACCAATAGATTTGCTTCTTATCATTCCAATGAATTTTTGTGTGATCTTAGTGATATCCAAGAGGAGTTGGGGGTAAATTTAGATGGGAAAGCTTCCTAACCGTGAACCATAAGTTGAATGAATTGATGGTTTTGTATGAGGATGTAGATGATCTAGACACGAGGAAGGATGAGGTAAATAACCCAAGCCCACCAAGTGCCCCACAAGTCCTACCATCATTGGAGGCACACACACCACCCGTGACCTACCCGGAAGAAGTAGAAGAGACTATAGGAACCCCAATAGAGGTTAAACCCTTGGACCAAACGCAACTAGAAGAAATGGGTTTGAATACTTGTGATAATGACCTTTCTTTTAGTTCTATGGAAGTTCCTAGTTTTGATGAACCGGAGCCTCAACCAAAACCGTTACCTAATATTCCATCCTTAGATGAAAATTTAGGAATTGAAATAGGTCCCGATCCACCCATCAAACCATATAGTACGGGTGGTTTTACGATGAAGCTAGTAGACTCTAAACCATATGGAATGGAAGCCAATATAGGGGTCAACCATGACCTTACACACTTATATCACCCATTCATGATTGATCACAAGAAACATTATGGGTTTAAACCGGATTTACTAGGTCAAGATGGATTCCCAACTAGGAGTCTCTCGAAGTTGATAGAAGATGATCCCTTTTTAGGAGAAAACTTTAATTCACCCATTGACCAAAGTGAACTTGGTAAGGTTATGATGAATGGAGCACACCCCTTTGAGTATATAATTCATCCACCACTCTTTCCTCATGAGGCATACCTCCACCAAGATGGTGTGTATCGCTACTACCACCCACACTTAATCTTAAGTGTAGGGAAAACCTCCCCTATTTCCGTTAAATAAGGGTAGACTCAGGCTCGTGACTCGAACAAAAACAAGCGCTTCATGGGAGGCAACCCAAGCTTTATGTGTTTTATTTGTTTGTTTATTTGATTTTATTTGTTTCCGTATGTATGATATTTCTTGTTATTGATTCATGATTCAAACTAAATTGTGAAAATGCTTTATTTTGTTTTTAACTTCGTCTTAACTACATATAAAGGTATTTTGCAAAAGCTAAGTGTAAGGGAAATCTAAATCGGTTTATAAGAACGAATGAACATGAATCATAACAATGAAATTAACATACATATTAGTATTTGTTTGAGTCAAATGCTTGTATCGAGTCATAATGAATTTTCGCAGGAATTCTAGGAAGTAAGCTCTAGCTTTTCCAGAATTTTTCCGGAAACTTACATGAGAATTCTGTCAGATCATTCTGACGGCGTCAGGAATAACACTTGACGGCGTCAGGTTAAAATTTTCTGCAATTTTTGAAAGTTTTGTATTTCTTCCGGAACCTAAAAAGTTTTGTCAATTCTTTAACTTATAATCTCCAGGGATTCTGCAAAATATTCATTCCACAAGTATTATATCCTATTATATAGATTTTACCGCCGATTTTATGCGAGGTTGGCCTTTATCTTTTTCAGGTTAACAGGTTATTTTGGACAAGAAGACGTTTATTATTTTGGAAGGGAAGCTTTGAACGCTCGTCTTTCTTGGAAGAAGATCTAACTGATGCGTAGGGATTGCTTACGCACTTTGTTTTACCTCTCAAGGGATCTCAAGAGGCTTACAATCCCCACCAGGCAGTGTACCTGACCGATGTAGTATAGTGTAATGGCAAGTACCGGGGGATTGATCGTTCTCTCACAGGGAATAGTGTTCGTTAGGTTAAAGACTACTCTAATTAAGGTCTAAGGGTGGAGGATGATTCTTTTTGTATTTTTATGTTTTTTTTAGAAAGCAGTAAAATCTCGTTTTTGAAGGAGTGGGCGGAATTAGTTGCTAGTCAACTAACCCAAGTTATCTACTTATGCAATTAAATTAAAGTTGAGAAAACAATGGTGGGGAAAGTAGTGTTTACTTAGATTTCAATACTCCCTAACTATCTTTTACCATGTAATTAGTGTGTTGAGTTTGCGTGGATGACGGGTGTATTCCTAACAAGTCGTAGAGAGTGCGTTCAATTCCCTAACTCTATAAGCTCCTACCTCACTCTATGACGATACGTCAAGTATCCTATCATAAGCTCACCGATAGCAACCTACGCATGAAATACTACCTTAAAATCGATTAACGCACATACGATTCACGTTTCCTAAGACGTTCAAGCTTGTTACCATATAGGAAGTTAGCCAGTTTTCTTAAGTCAAACGTAGATGAAACATTCACCCAAATCACAATCACAACATACACATCACATGATAATTAATAGTTAGGTTTCATTAGATCTAAGCAAGCACAAGTTAATTTAGCCTAGCATGTTGAAGGAAAGAAAAGCACAAACATAGATCATACAACACATAGACATATTGTATGGATTGAATGAAGACTTATCTTAGATTAAACATGCAAGTTAGAGGGGTAAAAGTACCCTCTAAGGTCTGTAATACACGAGCTAGGGTTTAACCCTTAAGTTCTCCACCAAGTTCCTCTCTTAAAACAATAAAATTCGTCCTATATATATAGAAAATACGGGCTGACGGCGTCAGCCCAAGGTGTGACGCCGTCACGCCGACGATTAGGGTTTTGTGATGGTCTTCTTGACGTCGTCACGCCGCCTTGTTCCAGATCTGACGGCCTTCCCTGACGCCGTCACCAGACTAGGCCAAAAACTCTCTGGCCCATCATGAGTAACTTCCAATTTCTTCACTTCATTTGTTCCTGACATCGTCACGTTGAAGCTTGTGACGCCGTCACCTTCTGTGCACTTTAGGGTCTTTTGAGATTTTGTTGTTTTCCGCACTTTTTCACTTCGAAAACTCCCGAAAATGCATCTTTTGTGATTTTCTCCTCAAAAGTACCTAAAATGAGAAAAGAAACGACTTTGGGTGAAATCCGATGAAAAAATATACGAATTAGGACTCAAACTGACCCCTAAAAACGTAACATTTTTCGTCTCATCAAATACCCTTACACTTGAGATTTGCTTGTCCTCAAGCAACTGCGCTTTTGTTCCAATTAAAATACAAGTTAGAGGTCATTTAATGCGAACATAAAAGTAATTACAATAGTTAGTCGTTCCACTTTACTCAAAATAAGCACGGAGAAA
>LBNU01029553.1:104191-116807 GCA_014162995.1 Artemisia annua
CATACTAGGCTATTAAGGTAGTATTTAACGCATGAGCCACTGTTTACAACCCCTATGGTTGTGCCGTGCATGGCATAGGGCGAGATAAGAGCTCATATAATTGGAGAGATATGTATGCCACTCCATGAGTTATTAGGAATACACCATTCATCCACACAAGTAACACACATATCAATTAGCCGGTAGAAGATAGTTAGGGAGTAATGAAATCTAAGTAAACACAATTTTCTCCATATTGTTTTCACAACCACAATAGTTTAGATATTTATTTATTTTAATTTGCATAAGTAGTAAACTTGGGTTAGTTGATTAACAACTAATTCCGCCCTTCTTCCAAAAACCGAGATTTTAATTGCTTTCATTAAAATATAAAAATACAAAAAGAATCTTCCTTCCACCCTTAGACCTATTAGATTAGCTATTCTATCCTAACGAACACTATTCCCTATGAGAGAACGATGAATCCCCCGTACTTACCACTATCCTATACTACATCGGTCAGGTACACTGCCTGGTGGGGTTGTAAGCCTCTTGAGATCCCTCGAGAGGTTAAACCTGTTGTAAGGTCACAAAACCACTCATCAATACTTTTCATGCATATTCCATTAAGATAATTCATGCATAGTTGCCTAAAGAGTTGGACTTGCCCAAAACCAAACCTCATAATCTTTACACACTCAAACCTCATAACCTTTACTCACCCATACCTTTCTACCTTACACTCAAACCTCATAACCTTTACTCACTCAAACCACCAAAGTGAAATGAAAAACCAAGTCATTCCTTCCATGAACATCGCTCTTTCACTCTCACCAATCACACCACTTGATACTCATTTCCCATCGTCACCAATAACTCCATCTAGTCATCCTCACAAAAAGATTCAACTATGTAACCATTTTCTACACTCTACAAAGGGTGTCATCACCACTACAACTTAACCCATGAAGGTCAAACCATACTTCATGATACACAAACCTCGTGTTCACTCAAATGAACCCTTTCACAAACCACATCATAATAACCAACCATCCATCTCATCACCCAAATACACCTTCATCCTTGCTCCTAAAAATACACCTTCATCTCACCCTTCACCTCCAACACACATCACCATAATCCACCATGGATTCACCAAAAACCTCCATTTCCAAAACATCAAAGAAACAAAAGATCCTCATCATCACTCCTAAACAACTCCTCATTAACTTGACCAAAGATGACAACACAACCCCATTACCTCAACTTCAATACTCATCTCCTAGTGCACCAAATGCACCATCCAAAACACCCTCCACTCATGGAACATCCTCTTCTTCCATACCTTCATCCTCATCCATCAATGACTAACTAAACTCACAAATGTTTCCACCACCAATAGTATCACCACCACTTAACTAAATACACAAACACATTCTATCCTTACATAAACACTTAATCATCACACTATTAATACCCCTCTTCATTACAAATCATATAACATTGGCCAAACATCCTTTTTCATCCCAAACTACACATCCCAACCTCCATCCAACTACAATGATCCATATCAATATAGTCAATCATCAAACTACACCTCCAATAACTTCACTTCCAACTACACAAATCCATCTCATCCATATCAACCAAATGATCCACTCCACATTGCCAAGGAAAAGTTCTTTGAAGAAATCAACCAAATCCATGATCTAAGTGATCTCCTTGATATGCATCTTGCACAACGCAACAAAGGGCAACCTCCATCATCACCTTATGAAAATTGCCTTCTCCATTCTCTCAACTTGGATCAAGTTACCAACCATACCCATTATTGCCCTTGTTGCATCTTCCTTCAAAAACAAATCCTATACTTAAGTGAAGATTTTTTTTGGATCGAATATCCTCTCACTCGTCCTCATTCCATACCTTCCTTAACACGATACAACACCGTGAGATCCACCTCTTCCGCTCCGTACCCTTCTCCATCAAACAACTAAGCTTTATGCTTATGTTTCCCGTTCCAAATAAAATCATCACTGGTATGTGCTATTTTACACATACTTTTGACCTTAGTTTAAGTATTAAAAAGACCAAAAACTAACGTTAAACGCCAAAGATATCGTGTTTTTGTGTTTGTGACTGTGCAGGAAAGGATATTGCAAAAACGACATCAAAAGCAACCAAAAAGCCTAGAACGAGCACGAGATGTGGAAAAGAGTTTGAAAGAGAAGCCGAAGATGAAATTTGCTTAAGAAAAGCCCGTGACGACGTATTTATTTCTTAAAGGCTCGAGAAAATGAAAGAGACACTTAATCGAAGTTCAAAGATAATTATCACGATAAGCTTTCCAAATTCGAGCAAGTGATCATTTTTACATCTTTGATGACTTTTAGAGAACACGTCAACACGAAGCCTCAAAGTTACAAGACGTTACATTTAGAAGTATTAGACGTTTATTAGTTTGATAATATAGTTTATGTGTCCTTTTCATGAGATGTAAAAGTCTAGGGGGCAAAATGTACACGAAAGCAAACTTGAACTCCCCCTAGCTTGATAAATACTCCATGGGTGGCTTCATTTTGAAGCTAGTCTTCATTTTTATTTTTGTCTTAAGTTTTTAATTAGTGTAAGTTTTATTTTAATGAAAGTTTTATTCATGTATTATTTTCTTTAGCTTATTTTCAACACTTCATATTATTCTTCCTTAATCTTTACAAGTTTTAAGCTTATTGTCAACCTTTGTTTACGTTTATCTAAATCTTTTATAAAATCTTTTATAAAAATTTGTCACCTTTGCATGTTTTTATTTGGAAAAATATAAAAAATATGGTTTAGGGCTTATATTTTGGTTCGTAGCTTATATAAGCTTATTTAGTATTTCTAAACTAGTTTTCATAAAGCTCTTAATAGATTTTAATTGTTTTGATCTTTGGTTTCATGTACAAACTCGAGTCCAGCTTGTTTTCATTTGATTTTTGCGAGTTTGTTAGGGTTTAGCGAGTATGGAGGATTGGATTTAAGGTCTAGCGAGTATGCTATGTATTTTTGCGAGTATGAACTTGGCAAAGAAACTTATTTAGCGAGTATGGTTTAGGTTCCTAGCGAGTATGGTTTAGGATCCTAGCGAGTATGATTTTTTTTAGATCTAGCGAGTATGGTTCTTTATATCTAGCGAGTATGATTACTTTTTTTTTCCTTTAATCTTGCGAGTATGGGTCTAGTTTCAATTCTTTTCATATGCCGAGTTAGGCACGAGTTCCCCTCATCGTCTTATCGAGTGAGGATATTATTTGTCTTTCCTAAACGAAACTCTGTCGAATTTTCTAAAATCTTTTAAGTATCGTTTTCTTATTTAATTTCAATGTCCTTGCATTTCTAGATTAAAACTTTATTAGCGTTTAATGTTTTTAAGTTTTTTTTATATTTCTTTCTTCGCTTAGTAAACTTTTATTTTCGTTTATTAAATCTAAAAAAACCAAAAACAATTTATTTTCTAAGTTCAAGTTTATTTCCTTTGTCGCTTTATTTCATTTTAAATGAGTCTTGAGTAGTTTTAATCGTGTTTGCTTAGTGATTCGGGTTTGCGAGCTAAGTGTGGGCGTGAAAGGCTTGTGATTAATAGTCGTTAAGATTATTTAGATATGTGATTTAATTATTTGAAGAACAAAAGCCGGAGAACAATTAAATCACTCGTCTAGAATTATTATCTCTTCTAAAGATTAATTGACAACTAATCTCGAGAAAGGAAAATAATTCGTCATAAACTATCAAGCTCACATTTAACAAACTTACTCACGTCGCTTTGCAAACATATTGTCTTTAAATTTGTTTACCGTTTTAATTACTTATCGCACTTTAATTCTTGTTTTCTTTAAGTCACTTTATTTCATACAACTTTACTTGTTTATTTTATTTGCGTCACTTTATTGCTTTCCTTTACTTTAACCGCATTTTAATTGTCGTTGTAGTATAATCAAAACAAAAAATCATCTTTCAAACTCATTCACATCACATAACTCACGATTTTGAGTGACGAGATCAATTCAACCCTCGTTGGGACTACGACTCGAGGTTATAAGCTTCACCGCTTGAATCAACGATCAATTTTTGGCGCCGCTGCCGGGGAGCGGTTGATAAGATTTAGTCGTTCGATCGTTTGAGTAATGTGTTTTGAAGACCCTTCTTTCGAGAAGTTAACGCTCTTGTAAATATTTCCAAAATATAAAAACACAAAAATATTTTCTCTTCCAATTTGTTTTCACTTTTGATTTCCACTTTTCTAAAATCAAAAATCCAAAAAGATTTTACTTTTCAAAATTGATTTTCACTTTTATTTCACTTTTCGTTTTTCCAACATAAAAATCCAAAAATAATCTTCTTATCCTCTCATCGTGTAATTCTATCTCTTTCCCCCTCTTTTGTTTAATTCTCATGGATTCATTGATACTTTGTGTTGGTTGTGGTGAACCACTTTATGTTTCACCGTGTCGATATTGTACGTGTGTGAGGTGTGGTAACGATATTCAAAACGAAAGTTGTTTGTTTTGTGGTTCAAGTAATTCATTCTCTTATGATCAAAACCCGAATTCATTCGACTATCCTTCAAATTCTCCCAATCACCCACCTCAGCTCGACTTATCTTGGTTCTGTGAAGGATGTGTAAATCGTTTGGATCTGACTTCTAGTTGTTGTCAACGGTGTACTTGCATGAGGTGTGGTAGAAGTCTTATTAATGGAAATTGTTTGTTTTGTGCTGTCGAAGATGAAAATTCATATTCTCAAAATTGCAATTCGGACTTTTCCAATTATCATCAAAACGATTCTTACTTTCCTCCTCAAAACACTTATGAGCAAAATCCGTATTTCAATCATGATTCATTTCAACATCCACCGAATCCGTCACAACAATCATACGGGTGTGAGTATTGTGGAGGTCCGCACTTTAGCACCGATTGTCAAACGAGGAACCCGTCTCCTTGTAACAATTATGATTATCCTCACCAAGACCAACCTCCACAATATCAAGTGATTCAAAATCAACCTTATCAATTTTCTCCAGATGTTTACCAAAAACTTCAAGATATGATGATTTCATTTGAGAAATTGAAGAATAAAATTGACCAAGATCAGAAAACGTATGGAGAACTTTTAGCCGAAGAACGAGCATCTAAGGAAAGCTCTTAATATCGAAAACCCTTCATTTACAATGATGATGATGACGAGGCGTCCATTCAAATTGGGAAGTCTTACAGTACTTCATCATTTTTCAACACACCCGTCAAGGATGATGGCAGCAAAAGCATGGAAGAATTGTTAGCGGAGGAGAATGCACAGAGAATATGAGCCTATCTTTATGAACGTGGCATTATATCTCCTGAATCTACTATCCCCGACTCTTCCCATCCTTCTCTCACTACGATCGAGGGAGGTGACTCTGTTGTGGAAGAGGTCGACACTTCTCTTGTTAATGACAATTCTATTTCAACCGACATTCCATCCTCTGATCCTCTCGTTTCCGATTCTATCGCTCCTTCTCCCATGCCGGTTGAGAGGAGTGATGTCTTTTCAGATGAGATCGAGGCTTGTCTTGCTAAAAATCATTCCGATTCGACGATGGTTGATGATACTAACTTTGATCCGGAGGGAGATATTCGTTTTCTTGAAAGTTTATTACATGAAGAACCATTACCTCCTCTCCCTCCGAAGAACGATGAAGTTACTGATGAGTCCATTAATAATCATGATGAGATATGTTCCGAGTCTGACGAAGGTTACACTTCCTTGTCTTGTGGAGAAATCGAGTACGTTGAAGAAGAAATCCCTCAGTGTGGCAATCCCACCTCATTTTCTGAACCAAATATTCCCGACTCTTCTAATCTCTCTTTCACACCGGATGAGAGAGGTGACTTCTCTCCAGAGGATATCGATGTTCTTTCAGAAATTAATGAAACCTCAAATGAATCAGATAACCTTGTTCTTGAAACTTTCAAAACAACTTTCACCAATCCTCTATTTGATCTCGAACAAGATTTTACTATGATTTCAGACAATCCGCTCTTCGATATTCAGATTAAGGATAGTGACGAGTCTGTTACGGAACCCGAGGTTACAAATATTCATCATATGGTTGATTCTCTTCACGATGAGTTTTTAACTCCAGTCGATCCGACTCCATCAAGAATTGAAGAAGTTTCTGAGCATACTAAGTTGTCATCGACTAAGGATTCATCCTCTTTTACCGTGGTTGATACTTCGTTATCGTTCCTTTCAGAAGATTAAATTTTTAAACCCGGTATATTAACTTGTAAGGACTCTTATGGGCTCCAGCCCGACATCCTTGCTTCTTACGTTTCTATTGAAGAATTTGTTGATGAAAATTTGAAGAAGGATGATTATAAGACGAAGGAGAAAGTTATGCTTACCCCTGAGGATCTCTTTGAATTTGACCTCGAAATCGTTGTTATGATCTTTCTTCCTTATCTTACCTATGCTGCTGTTTCTCCCATCCGTCATTCCCCCGGGAGTGAGGATGTTGTTTTTGATTCCGGCATCGTCGCTTTTTAAGCTGTGTGTTTCATTTGCTCCACCAAGGACAAGTAAATTCGGGGCGAGTCTAAGCTACACGACTCGATAATAAACAAGCGCTTCGTGGGAGGCACCCCATGCTTATCCTTTTTATTTTATTATCTAATAAGTAACGCGAGGAGGGCAACCTCTTCCAATCTTGTGTTTGCTTGGTTGTTTGTGTTTATGCAGATTTCCCCAATTCATGATGACTCTCGTGCTCGTGGTTCATCTCATCTCCACTCGAGTCCCATGTATTGATGCTTGCTTGGAAATCAATATATCCAACATCTTATCGACTAATGGTATCTTTGGCATACTTAATAAACGGCCTTAGATTTATTGTTAGGATTACCCTTACATTGAAAACATTGAGGACAATGTTTATCTTTAGTCTGGGGGGGTGAATCTTCGATTTGATTGACCTAGCACTTTCACCATTGTCGTTTACTTACGCAACCCCGTTTTTCCTCAAAAATCCAAAAAAATTGAAAAATTTTGAAAAATTCCAAAGAAAAAATGAGAAAAAATTAAAAATTATGCAAAAATATAATAAAAGTTTCAACACCGCGTTTGACTTTCCTACTAGGTAAGAGTGAGAATAAAAATTTTGACTTGATCCGGGCGTGTTGAGCCCTAGCTTGTTCCCTTAACCAACGATGATCACATAAGCTTGTGCTAGTTTTGTACACAAGGAGCTACTCTTTTGTCGGCTCCCGTACTTGACTTTATATATGCGTGGCTTGATTATCGGCTAAGCATTTGCGGATCTCATTATTTGAGATTTTAAATTTGCGGAGAACGTGAAATGATAGAGTTTCTTTAGAAATTAGATGCTAAGCATAGAGTAGTTGGATCTCTTTAAAGCTCATCGAAGGTACTCATGTCTTTTTGTTCCCACAAAATTGCATCACCCCATATCTGTGCTAAATAATTAAAGATGTTAGGTTTAGCCGATGAGTAGTTCTTTATCTTCTTAAAAAAATCTTTGCTTGAAAAATTGGGTACACATCAAGGATACACGCCATTATCTAGAGTTGTATTGAGTTGTATTGTATATCGTTGTATAAGCGTAGTACGCATGTGGTTTCGGAGCTACCCTAAAGCCCGTTATTCATAATAGCTAAAGTACTTTAAGACTTCGGATTGAGATCGGACCTTGGATCCTACATTCTAACCCTGGCAGTTGGCGGTAGGTCTTGGATTGAAACCGTGAAGGTTCGGANAGCCTTACTTTATAAACGTGGCATCATATCTTCTGAAGCTATAATCCCCGACTCTTCCAATCCTTCTTTCACTACGATCGAGGGAAGTGACTCTGTTGTGGAAGAGGTCGATACTTCTCCTGTTAATGATAATTCTATTTCTACCGAAACTCCATCCTCTGATCCTCTCATTTCCGATTCTATCGCTCCTTCTCCCACGCCGGTTGAGAGGAGTGATGATGTCTTTTCAGATGAGATCGAGGCTTGTCTTGCTAAAAATCATTCCGATTCGACGATGGTTGATGATACTAACTTTGATCCGGAGGGAGATATTCGTTTTCTTGAAAGTTTATTACATGAAGAACCATTACCTCCTCTCCCTCCGAAGAACGATGAAGTCACTGATGAGTCCATTGATAATCATGATAAGATATGTTCCGAGTCTGACGAAGGTTATACTTCCTTGTCTTGTGGAGAAATCGAGTACGTTGAAGAAGAAATCCCTCAGTGTGGCAATCCCACCTCATTTTCTGAACCAAATATTCCCGACTCTTCTAATCTCTCTTTCACACCGGATGAAAGAGGTGACTTCTCGCCAGAAGAGATCGATGTTCTTTCAGAAATTGATGAAACCTCAAATGAATCAGATAACCTTGTTCTTGAAACTTTCAAAACAACTTTCACCAACCCTCTATTTGATTTCGAACCAGATTTTACTATGATTTCAGACAATCCGCTCTTCGATATTCAGATTAAGGATAGTGACGAGTCTGTTACGGAACCCGAGGTTACAAATGTTCATCATATGGTTGATTCTCTTCACGATGAGTTTTTAATTCCAGTCGATCCGACTCCATCAAGAATTGAAGAAGTTTCTGAGCCTACTAAGTTGTCAACGACTAAGGATTCATCATCTTTTACCGTGGTTGATATTCCATTATCGTTCCTTTCAGAAGATAAAATTTTTAAACCCGGTATATTAACTTGAAAGGACTCTTATGGGCTCCAGCCCGACATCCTTGCTTCTTACGTTTCTATTGAAGAATTTGTTGATGAAAATTTGAAGAAGGATGATTATAAGACTAAGGAGAAAGTTATGCTTACTGAGGAGGATCTCTTTGAAGTTGACCTTGAAATCGTTGTTATGATCCTTCTTCCTTATCTTACCTATGCTGCTGTTTCTCCCATCCGTCATTCCCCCGGGAGTGAGGATGTTGTTTTTGACCCCGGCATCTCCGTTTCTCTTCACGGGTGTTCGTTTCATTTGCTCCCCCAAGGACAAGTAAATTCGGGGCGAGTCTAAGCTACACGACTCGATAATAAACAAGCGCTTCGTGGGAGACACCCATGCTTATCCTTTTTATTTTATTTTCTAATAAGTAACGCGAGGAGGGCGACCTCTTCCAATCTTGTGTTTGTGCAGGATTTCCCCAATTCATGATGACTCTCGTGCTCGTTGGTACATCTCATCTCCACTCGAGTCCCATGTATTGATGCTAGCTTGGAAATCAAATATCCAAAATCTTATAACATAGTCAAAATGGAAAACCGGGGCGTTTTAGGGAATAAATGCTTTCTTATCTCCTTTGAACGGTTTGCTACTTTTTAAAGTTAGTAAAGAGAGGTTTGAAATTATTTATCTTTAAAGCGTGACGTGATTACATTGCGTGAGGACACGCAATACCTTAGTCTGGGGGATTTTGGTATGTGCTATTTTACACATACTTTTGACCTTAGTTTAAGTATTAAAAAGACCAAAAACTAACGTTAAACGCCAAAGATATCGTGTTTTTGTGTTTGTGACTGTGCAGGAAAGGATATTGCAAAAACGACATCAAAAGCAACCAAAAAGCCTAGAACGAGCACGAGATGTGGAAAAGAGTTTGAAAGAGAAGCCGAAGATGAAATTTGCTTAAGAAAAGCCCGTGACGACGTATTTATTTCTTAAAGGCTCGAGAAAATGAAAGAGACACTTAATCGAAGTTCAAAGATAATTATCACGGTAAGCTTCCCAAATTCGAGCAAGTGATCACTTTTACATCTTTGATGACTTTTAGAGAACACGTCAACACGAAGCCTCAAAGTTACAAGACGTTACATTTAGAAGTATTAGACGTTTATTAGTTTGATAATATAGTTTATGTGTCTTTTTCATGAGATGTAAAAGTCTAGGGGGCAAAATGTACATGAAGGCAAACTTGAACTCCCCCTAGCTTGATAAATACTCCATGGGTGGCTTCATTTTTATTTTTGTCTTAAGTTTTTAATTAGTGTAAGTTTTATTTTAATGAAAGTTTTATTCATGTCTTATTTTCTTTAGCTTATTTTCAACACTTCATCTTATTCTTCCTTAATCTTTACAAGTTTTAAGCTTATTGTCAACCTTTGTTTACGTTTATCTAAATCTTTTATAAAAGCTTTTATAAAAATTTGTCACCTTTGCATGTTTTTATTTGGAAAAATATAAAAAATATGGTTTAGGGCTTATATTTTGGTTCGTAGCTTATATAAGCTTATTTAGTATTTCTAAACTAGTTTTCATAAAGCTCTTAATAGATTTTAATTGTTTTGATCTTTGGTTTCATGTACAAATTCGAGTCCAGCTTGTTTTCATTTGATTTTTGCGAGTTTGTTAGGGTTTAGCGAGTATGGAGGATTGGATTTAAGGTCTAGCGAGTATGCTATGTATTTTTGCGAGTATGAACTTGGCAAAGAAACTTATTTAGCGAGTATGGTTTAGGTTCCTAGCGATTATGGTTTAGGATCCTAGCGAGTATGATTTTTTTTAGATCTAGCGAGTATGGTTCTTTATATCTAGCGAGTATGATTACTTTTTTTTCCTTTAATCTTGCGAGTATGGGTCTAGTTTCAATTCTTTTCATATGCCGAGTTAGGCACGAGTTCCCCTCATCGTCTTATCGAGTGAGGATATTATTTGTCTTTCCTAAACGAAACTCTGTCGAATTTTCTAAAAATCTTTTAAGTATCGTTTTCTTATTTAATTTCAATGTCCTTGCATTTCTAGATTAAAACTTTATTCGCGTTTAATGTTTTTAAGTTTTTTTTATATTTCTTTCTTCGCTTAGTAAACTTTTATTTTCGTTTATTAAATCTAAAAAAACCAAAAACAATTTATTTCCTAAGTTCAAGTTTATTTCCTTTGTCGCTTTATTTCATTTTAAATGAGTCTTGAGTAGTTTTAATCGTGTTTGCTTAGTGATTCGGGTTTGCGAGCTAAGTGTGGGCGTGAAAGGCTTGTGATTAATAGTTTTTAAGATTATTTAGATATGTGATTTAATTATTTGAAGAACAAAAGCCGGAGAACAATTAAATCACACGTCTAGAATTATTATCTCTTCTAAAGATTAATTGACAACTAATCTCGAGAAAGGAAAATAATTCGTCATAAACTATCAAGCTCACATTTAACAAACTTACTCACGTCGCTTTGCAAACATATTGTCTTTAAATTCGTTTACCGTTTTAATTACTTATCGCACTTTAATTCTTGTTTTCTTTAAGTTACTTTATTTCATGCAACTTTACTTGTTTATTTTATTTGCTTCACTTTATTGCTTTCCTTTACTTTAACCGCATTTTAATTGCCGTTGTAGTATAATCAAAACAAAAAATCATCTTTCAAACTCATTCACATCACATAACTCACGATTTTGAGTGACGAGATCAATTCAACCCTCGTTGGGACTACGACTCGAGGTTATAAGCTTCACCGCTTGAATCAACGATCAATCACAAACCTTTTCACTAGTACAAAAAGTTCTATTGGTCACGCATGGTCGATTTTGAAATGTCACACTGTAACATTTATACGTGACTAAATGTGCAAATAAAATGAACAGCCACACTTGATCCGACTTGTATGACCATTTCGGAATTCTATTGTCACACATTTGAATATTTATGTGACTAGAGGTAACTGGAAAAAAAATTTTGGATTATTTAGTCACTTTTAATTCGAGACGTGTGACAGATACAAATGAGCTCGAAACATTAGTCACACTATAGATATACATATGTGACAAATATATGTCACACAATTTAAAAGTGTGACCAAAATAGATATATGGTCACATGAGGTAATTGTGTATGTGGCTAAATTATATAGTCAAGTTTGTCACACATTATTTAAACGTGACTGCTATTCTTTGCTGAATATTTAGCCACATAGCGTCTGAAATGTGTGACAACGGAAAAGTAAGTTTGAAGCGTTAGTCACGATATGCATTTAATAGTGACAAATATATGTCACACAGTTGACGAGTGTGACCAAATGTCATATATGGTCACACTAAACCATAGAAACATGATTAAGTGTAACGAAAATTCGATACATATGGTCACGTAAGTTAATAAGTGTGTCTAAAGTTTAGTGTGTGTTTGCTTGCCAAATCCTAATGGGTATTATATGTGACCAATACATTCAAAATAGTCACATTGTGAAATATTCATGTGACTATTATTTATAGCAAAATGTGAAGTCAGTTATCATTAACCTTGATATTAGTCACATTGAGTTTTTGTGTGACTAAATTAAAGATGCTATATATATGGTCACATGAAGTATTTATTTAGGTGGCTAAATCATAGTGTCATATTTTGTCACACATTATTTAAATGTAGTCACAATTCGATACATATGGTCACACATTTCTGATAACTTATGTATACGTACTCTATCTACCTAGTTTGAGTCTAATTTGATATTCACTGCATGAATTGAGTTCAGACTATTAGTCATGACTCTTCATTTGCCCCATTACAATGCTCCTAGTTATACTTAGAACTGTTAAGTATATTTAGATGTTGGGATGATTGTGCATATGTTATGGCTTGTATTTTCTTTGTTT
>LBNU01029553.1:118231-132779 GCA_014162995.1 Artemisia annua
TTGGTTTAGCGAGTATGGTCTTTTATTTAGCGAGTAAGGAGTTTTCTTTTAGCGAGTATCACATGTTTTGCGAGTTTGGAAACTTTATTTAGCGAGTATGGTACCATGTTTTCTATTTCTTGCGAGTATGGAGTCATGTATTGCGAGTATGATGAGGTTCAGTTTGATTTCTTGCGAGTATGGCAGTCTCTGCGAGTATGAACTTAAGTGTTGCGAGTATGGGATCTATGTTTTGCGAGTATGAAGCTGTCTTTTCTTGCGAGTATGGATTTTTAAGCTTGGTCAGTTGCGAGTATGTTTTTGCGAGTATGCTTGGTCAATTATCTTTAGTGTCGAGTCCTTTTACTTTTATACGCCGAGTTAGGCGAGTTTCACCTCATCGTTTCATCGAGTGAGGTTCCTTATGCTTTATGCTAAGGTGAAACTCTGCCGAAATTTTCTTAAAATGTTTTAGTAACGTTGTCTTATTCAAGTTCAATGTCTTTTAATTTTTAGATTTAAACTTTATTTACGTTTTAAGTCACTTAGTCTTAAACTTTTTATTTTTAAAGTTTAGTTAATTTACTTTTTGTTTTCTAAATCTTAAAAACCAAAAACAATTTATTTCCTAAGTTCAAGTTTAATTTCTTTATCGCTTTACTTTCTTTAAAATGAGTCTTGAGTAGTTTTAATCGTGTTTGCTTAGTGATTCGGGTTTGCGAGCTAAGTGTGGACGGTAAATGTTTGTGATTAATAATCGTTAAGATTATTTAGACTTGTGATTTTATTATTCGAAGAAAAAAAGCCGGAGAACAATTAAATCACTTGTCTAGAATTATTATCCCTTCAAAAGATTAATTGACAACTAACCTTGAGAAAGGAAAATAATTCGTCATAAACCATTAGCTCACACTTAGTGAACTTTCTCAAGTCGCTTTGCAAACACATTGTCTTTAAATTCGTTTACCGTTTTAATTACTTATCGCACTTTAATTCTTGCTTTCTTTAAGTCACTTTATTTCATGCTTCTTTACTTGTTTATTGTCTTTGCGTCACTTTATTGTTTTCCTTTACTTTAACTGCATTTTAATTGTCGTTGTAGTATAATCAAAAACCAAATCAACTTTTAAAACTCATTCACTTCACATAACTCACGATTTTGAGTGACGAGATCAGTTCAACCCTCGTTGGGACTACGACTCGTGTTTAAGCTTAACCGCTTAATTCTGTCACGATCAATATTCTACGATAGTATCTCTCAAAATGACTAGAGGGGAGTGAATAATTCGGTAAAAGGGAGGATATCCAAGTTAAGTGCTGAGGAGGGGTGGAATAGGATAGAGGAATATGCTCAAGATCAAGATGATACATGGGATGAACCCGATTCGATCATGAGCATGTCTGAGGTTACACAAAACCCCCCTTTTGAGAGCAGGTTAAGGAAACGAAACGAAAGAGTTTCATATCTTGACGGGTCACGAACCACTAAACGATTGTCAAACCCATATCTAATTTGTGACCAATGTGGTGGCCCGCATGAAGTAGAGGAATGCGGGGAAGATGCCACCACCGAACAAGCATGTCTGTCGAGCCATGACATCTTTGATGACCCTTCCCTCTTAGTATTCTATCAAAACAACGATTTTACCCCTTGGGGGAATCTCGTGAGAAATAGGGAAGGAGAAGAAGGTCCTGACTTCAAGGTTAGGAGCACTTTCGAGAATGACCTTGGGCATTTCACGCACAAAAAAGATCTTATGTTAAAAGGCCTCTGTTAATACAAATATCGCCTAAAAACGTTATTTATATTTTACGATCTTTGCTAAGTTTTGTTTATGACAAAGTGTAAACTTTAGTTTTTAGTAAAACATGATTTTAGTTTAAAGTCTTGCATAACTAGACTTTTGCTACATTTACATTTCATATAAAACACAACATTTTCATATTTCTTAAAATAGAAATGTCACATCCCATTTATGGTAAGTTTTGTCAACATACATTTAAGGAAAGGTTGTGTGTTTGACTCACCATAGGTTTCTTACACAAGTTTTGTGTGTTTGACTCTCCATAGTTTTCTTACACAAAGTTTTGTGTTTGACTAATATTTAGTTGATGTGACTTTGGTTGGTTTGGTAAGTTATTGCAAAACACACTGTCAGACCTGGCGGAACCCTCGTGGTACACGGGCGGAACCCTTCTGAGGGTTCCGCCGTATCCGCCAGACCTGCTGGATGTTTTGCTATAAATACCAAGCCATTTGTTAGAATTTTCTTTTTATCACTTCTCATTATACTTTGCACATACACATTCATATCTTTCATCTAACCCTTTAACATCTCATTGTTGTGAAGATTCTTTTGTAGCAAAGAAGTTCACAAGTGCATATTAAGTTACAAGTATTCAACACAACGTTGCAAGACTTGTTAGCTTAGCATCGTGTAGACTTTGTGTAGTTTACACTTCATTTGATTGTGTGTTTTAAGTTGTGATCGGTTAGTATTTTAGTCCTTAAAATACATAGTGTGACGGGAGTTGTTGTACCCTTGTAAAGAACTAAACGGGAGTGGTTGTACCCTTGTAAAAGAACTCGACATCTAGCTTAGTGTCGGTAAACTTGTAAGCGACGTGTAAGGTTTTCTCCGCCGGTGAAAGGAGCTTGTTGACTAGTGAAAGAAACTCTCGAGTTGGATACTCGGGGCGTGGACGTAGGGCAAGGAAAATAGAGTTCCTTGTAGCCGAACCACGATAAACAATCGTGTCATGGTTTGATCGTTTCTTTCGTTACACTTGCATATTACTTATTGTCTTTGTGTTTATATCTTTGATTAAACGGAAAGTTTCAAAAGATAATTAGACTAAAAACCGGTAAACTATTCAACCCCCCTTCTAGTTTTCCACAATTGGCATCAAGAGCTACGTTACTCAAGCTTTTAAAATATATTGTGTTTTAAAACTTGAAACGATCCATGGATTTTGAAAATTACAAAGAAGGGCAATCTATGCAAAGACCACCACTTTTTGAAGCAAATGGTTTTATCTATTGGAAAAACCGATTTGAAACTTACGTGAAATCTAAAGATATAGATTTATGGTTTATAATTGTTGATGGTGATAATATAGTTACAAACACTAAAGATGAAGATCAAAAGAAATTGATTGCTAAGAATAATGAAGCTAAAATGATGTTATATAATGCTTTGCCTAAGAAAGAATATGAAAGAGTCTTTATGTGTAAAACCGCTAAAGAAATTTGGCAATCTTTAATAGTCACCCATCAAGGAAACTCACAAGTTAAGGATAACAAAATTGATCTTCTCATTCAACAATATGAACAATTTGTTATTCCCGAAGATGAAAGTATTGATAGTGCATTTGCTAGGTTTAACACTATTATTACTTCACTTAAAGCACTTGATGAATCTTTTTGTAGCAAGAATTTTGTCAGGAAATTCCTTAGAGCACTCCATCCGAAGTGGAGAGCAAAAGTGACGGCAATTGAAGAATCCAAGGATCTTTCAAGCATGTCACTTGATGAGCTAATTGGAAACCTCAAAGTTCATGAAATGGTAATGGAAAAAGATTCGGAAATAGTTAAAGGCAAGAAGGAAAAAGTCAAGTCTATTGCCTTGAAAGCTAGAGTCCAATCAAGTGATGATGAAGAATCTAGTTCCGATAGTGATGATGAAGAATATGCCATGGCCGTTAGAGACTTCAAGAAGTTCTTTCGTAGACGAGGGAAATTTGTAAGGCAACCTAAAGATGACAAGAAAACCTTCCGAAAAGATCGTGATGATAAGAAAGGAAGAGTTGAAAGGAAATGCTATAGGTGTGGAGACACAAGTCATCTAATAGGAGAATGCCCAAAACCGCCCAAAGGCAAATCACAACAAGCTTTTGTAAGTGGCACTTGGAGTGACTATGAAGAAGATGACGATGAGCCAAAAAATGATGATGTTGCTCTCATGGCTCATGACTCAAATGAGGTACTCTCGGACTCATCTTATTCGTCTATTGATGATGACACCTTACAAAAAGAATATAACAAACTTTGTGAACTAAGCCTAAAAATCATAAACAAAAATAAATTTTTGAAAACTAAAAAGGAGTTTTTGGAAAATGAAGTTTATGAGTTAAAAGAAAAGGCTAAAAGATTAGAAAAGAGTAAAAGTGTTGACACATTGTGTAAATCATGTGAAGAGCTTAAACTCGAAATTGAGAAACTAAAAGTTACTCAAGATGATCTAATAAAACAAACCACAAAGTTTAAGAAGTTTGATAAAAGCATTTCTTGTGCGGATGAAATTATGAAGCTTCAAAAATCACCATTTGATAAAACAGGTCTAGGCTTCATGAAATTAGAAACTTCGAAAGAACAAACGAAACAAGAAAATAAAACACAAGAAACTAGCAAAATTGCTACAGCAACCCGCGGAACAGGCGGAACCCAAAACAAGGTTCCGCCCGTTGAACCCAAAGGTTCCGCCAGGTCTGCAGTAGCAAAAACAGCTTCCACATCAAACCGTTCAAAATTTGTTAAAGTCACATATAAAAATGAAACAAAACCTGCTGTTAAAACTGGAGTAGGACTTGATAAAAATGAATTTAGAACTAAAACCACTCAACCAAAACCTAAGACACCTTTTCCCAAACGCCCCTTTCCAAAAAGCAACTACAACCCACGACCAAACTACCAACATGTTTGGAACCAAAACACTCCTGGACATTACCAAACTCCAAATTACATGTCATGGAATCCTTATGCTCTATTTTCATACTTAAGTCAAGTTAATGGCTTGCTTAACCAAAATGGACCCATGAGAAATTGGGGACCAAATGTTTGAGTGTTTTTCATAAAATAGGTGTGCCTTAAAGTATGTTTGGAACCGGATGAATGGATTAAAGATAGCGGTTGTTCAAGGCACATGACGGGTAACAAAAGCCTCTTCTCAACATATCACAAATGTGATGGAGGTAATGTTACGTTTGGTAGTAAAGCTAAGAGCAAAATCATCGGAAAAGGTACAATCTCTCATGACTCCCTTTTTATAGATGATGTAGCTCATGTTGATAACTTAGGTTTTAATCTTCTTAGTATTAGTCAACTTTGCCGTAATAAGTATAACGTCCTTTTTAGTGAAAATGGAAGTAAGATACTTAAAGATGGCATAACCATAGCCAAAGGTGTTCTTAAGAACAACGTATATGTCATGAAAATGGATCAAACATCTAAAGACAAACTTTGTCTTACTTCATTAGATGAATCCTCAACTTTATGGCATAGACGTTTAGGACACGCTAATATGAGACTAATTCAAAACCTCTCCTCCAAAGACTTAGTTCGAAACCTACCTAAGTTGAAATACGACCAACACTTTTGTGATGCTTGCAAAGTCGGTAAACAAGTCCATAATAGCCATAAGGCTAAAAATATGGTTTCTACATCTAGGTGTCTAGAACTTTTGCATATGGATTTGTTTGGTCCATCCGCTATACAAAGTTATGGAGGCAACTTCTACACTTTGGTAATAGTAGATGATTATTCAAGATATACTTGGACAAAATTTTTGAAAAGTAAAAATGAAGCTTTTGAAAAATTTGAGATTCTAAGTAAGAAAATTCAAAATCAAGTAGGGTCTAATATTGTGTCTATTAGAACGGATCACGGTCGTGAATTTGATAATGAATTTCAATTTGGAAACTTTTGTGATAAAAATGGTATTACTCATAACTTTTCGGCTCCACGTACTCCTCAATCTAATGGTGTAGTAGAACGTAAAAACCGGACTTTGCAAGAGATGAGTAGAACAATGCTTAACGAACAAAACATTCCACAAAAGTTTTGGTGTAACGCCGTTGACACATCAACGTACATTCTTAATCGAGTCTTAATTAGACCATTTTTAAACAAAACTCCTTATGAACTATATAAAGGTAAAAAGCCTACATTAGGATACTTTAGAGTGTTTGGGAGTAAATGCTTTATTCTTAACACCAAGGATTATCTCACCAAATTTGACCCAAAGTCTTATGAAGGTGTATTTCTTGGATATTCACAAAATAGTAAGGCTTACATTGTTTTAAACAAAGAAACCTTAAGAGTCGAGGAATCGTTGAACGTAACATTTGACGAGAGTCCACCTCCCTCTAAGACATCACCTTTGGTAGATGATGACTTAGTTGAAAGTCAAGCTATGGAAAATCAAGTCACCATAGAAAATGACAAGGAAGAAGAACCACTAAACAAAGAAATTGTTAATGTTAAAGAATCCAAAAGTCATCCATTAGATAATGTCATAGGTAAAATTAACGAGAGAACGTTAAGGTCTAAAGCCCAAAATGAAAGTAACTACTTTTGTTTCGTGTCAACCATTGAACCTAAAAACATAAACGAAGCCATTAAAGATGAGTCATGGGTAATAGCCATGCAAGAAGAGTTAAACCAATTTGTTAGAAATGATGTGTGGACATTAGTTCCTCAACCTAAGAGTCAAACTATAATTGGTACAAAATGGGTTTTTCGAAATAAAATGGATGAAAATGGTGTTGTGTCTAGAAACAAAGCTAGGCTAGTGGCACAAGGATATAACCAACAAGAAGGCATTGACTACGATGAAAATTTTGCTCTGGTAGCTAGGCTCGAGTCAATTAGAATCTTACTTGCATATGCATGTGCACACAACTTTAAACTTTTTCAAATGGACGTCAAAAGTGCATTCTTAAACGGTTTCATAAATGAAGAAGTTTATGTTGCTCAACCACCGGGTTTCATTGATTTTGAAAAACTAAATCATGTCTATAAACTTAAAAAGGCTTTATACGGACTTAAGCAAGCTCCAAAAGCATGGTATGATCGACTCAAAACCTTCCTAGTTGACCATAGGTATATCATGGGCTTAGTTGATAATACTCTCTTCACTACGAAGAAAGATTCACATACTGTCATAGTCCAAATCTATGTTGATGACATTATATTCGGATCAACTTGTCAAGAATTATGCGACGATTTCTCAAAAATCATGCATGACGAGTTTGAAATGAGTATGATAGGAGAACTCAACTTTTTCCTAGGACTCCAAATCAAACAACTAGAAGATGGTATCTTCTTTAACCAATCTAAGCATATTAGGGACATGCTTAGGAAATTTGGATTAGAAGATTCTAAACCAATCTAAACNTATATTCGGATCAACTTGTCAAGAATTATGCGACGATTTCTCAAAAATCATGCATGACGAGTTTGAAATGAGTATGATAGGAGAACTCAACTTTTTCCTAGGACTCCAAATCAAACAACTAGAAGATGGTATCTTCTTTAACCAATCTAAGCATATTAGGGACATGCTTAGGAAATTTGGATTAGAAGATTCTAAACCAATCTAAACGCCCATGTCCACGGAAACTAAACTTAACAAGGATGAGGAAAGTGAATCCGTAGATAGCACTAAATATAGGGGTATGATTGGAAGTCTACTTTACCTAACGGCTAGTAGACCCGACATTATGTTTAGTGTTTGTCTATGTGCTCGTTTTCAAGAAGATCCTAAAGTAATTCATCTTGAAGCCGTTAAAAGGATCTTTAGATACATTAAGGGCACAACACACTTAGGATTATGGTATCCCAAAGGAACAGGAATGGACACCATAGTGTATGCCGACTCGGATCATGCCGGTGACTATGTTGATAGAAAAAGCACAAGTGGTACTTGTAACAAGTGGTACTTGTACTTTTGTTGGACATTGTCTCACCTCATGGTTCTCTAAGAAGCAAACGGCTCTCGCTATCTCAACGACGGAAGCCGAATACGTTTCGGCCGGAAAGGCATGTCAACAAGCTCTTTGGATGAAGCAAGCTCTTGTCGACTACGGAATTCAACTAAACGACATCTCCATTCTTTGCGACAACAAAGGAGCCATAGATCTTAGTAAAAATCCCGTCCAACATTCCCGAACTAAACATATCGAAATCCGTCATCATTTCCTTCGTGACAACGTCCAAAAAGGAAACATCTCAATTGAGAAAGTTTCTTCCGAAGATAACATAGCCGATATCCTCACAAAACCCCTCAAACGAGAACCATTTAACCTTCTTAGGTTAGGCTTAGGACTTATGGAACTTACCTTGGAGTCCTAAACATTAGACAAAAATCATAACAAACCATCCAGCTTTTTCTCAGCAGATCCGGAGGAACCCTCAGCCCAAACAGGCGGAACCTTCCTATTGGTTCCGCCGTTTCCGCCGGTCTGCAGAATGTCCAATAGTTTATATTATACCAAACACCCTTTTCCACCCATCATTTACAAACTGCCACTGTTCACTCATCCTCACCCACGAATTTTTGATCCTGAAACCATCTTCATTGCTCTCTAATCATCATTGTAAGTATACTAAACATAATTACACTCCTGATCTGAGTCTAGGAATTCTATTTTTGCACAAAATCAAAAACTTGGGGTTATGCATTAACTTGAGAAATTAATGTAGAAACTTAGGTGTTAAACAAAACTAATCATGTTTCCCATAGTTAGGAATTGCATTCTTATAAACTACTAACATGTTTACTAAAACACCCCATGTCAAATTCTTGCAAAAATTTCTCACAAATAGGACAAATATTTTTTCGTCTCACATTGTGAATACAAAATCAAAACGTTATGTTTAAAACATCACTTGCATAATGTCTCTTGAATGCTAAAGGGAATACATAACCAATATGTATTTTCGGGTACATTCAAACGAAGCTACATTGAACTAGGAGCGTTTGGGTTATCTTTTGTTTTACAAAAAAACTTGCACTATAAAAACGTTTTGAGCATCAAAATGAGTCAAGATAATCGCACCTCCACATGGTTTTCATATAGGCACACCCTAGAAAATCTACATTGCAATAGTCGTTAACATAGACTAAAATGTGATATTTTATTTTTTCTAGGAATCATCATGCCTCCCGTGACTCATTACGATCACAAAGACACCATTAAGTACCTTCCTAAACACCACAAAACCACAGGCCTTACCGAAAACCAAATCAACATCTTCAAAGCCCTAGAAAAGAGATATGTCCATGAGGGTAGAACCATCGACCCATCCTTCCTAGCCGACACAAACCTACCCGCCGAACTTGCGGCCATCAACTTTGATTATCTCTTAGAGATAGACGAGCCTATTTGTCCTAGGTTCATTCTAGAGTTCTATGCTTCCGTCAACCTCTCCTCCGATGATTATGGACGTATGTCTATAAATTTCTCGGCTAGTGGCCATCCTTACTCCTTCACCCTAGATGAGTTTGCTCAAATCCTAGGTGTCCCAAACCGTGGTACTTGCATCTACACCGACAAGCATACCCTCTCAACTCTTGACACGCTCATTGACCGCATTCATCCCTATGATACACCTCTTGTGTCAAAAGATGTACTTCGTGACCACCTCTTCATTAGGACCACCACCACTAGGAGAACCCGTTCGGGAAATGAGGTTAACAAGGATCCATATGGAATGGAACTCAATGAACTCAAGCCCCAATTCGAGAAATGGGAGGAAGTCCTTAGAGCCAATGTCATTAGCACTCTAGGAAACCGGGATCATATCAATGTTTGCCTTTGCTACATGATGTACTCCTTGTCCGTTAGGCAACCCTTCAACCTTGCCTACTACATGGCCAAGAGAATGGCCGACATTCCCGTGCAAGGCACAACGGCTATGCCGTATGGAATGCTCTTGACCCGTCTCTTTAGGTTCATCTCCCCCATTCCTCCAACTCCTAGAGGTCTTCGCCTAGACTACTCTCTCATCCCACACACATTTGTCCCACTTAGTGATAAGAGAGTCTACAAAACCCAAGGCAAACGCCCTCATCCTCCTACCTCATCATCATCATCTTCAATGAGTGAAGATGAGACTTTGCCCAACTCTAGGCTTCCACCTCTAGAATACCTTTCACAACTTCCAACTATTCCTAATGAGTCGGCGGAGTTCAAGCAAACGAAGGGGATGTTCAAGAACATCGGGAGGTTCCTTGGCAAGCTCAAGAAGAAGATTGACCGTCAATGAGAGCGGGTGTGTAGGAGTGTTTGGCACTAGGTGCTATTTGAACAATTTGGTCATTTGAACAATGTGTGTTATGTTTTTATGTGTTGGTAGGATATTTGGTACAATTTGGAACATGTATGAACTAACTTTGATGCAGGATGACAACATTTGGCATGTTGTCAAATTTTCAAGTTTATGAAAAATTTCACTAAGTATAGTGAAATTCGCTAGCCCCCGGTCAAAGTCCAACCGTATGCGTGTTTACATGTCCAATTTTTGCATTTCCTAACCAGATATGAATTATATTTTCACTTTTAAGAGTTTTCGGAAAATTTGAAAATCGTCTTGCGGGTCAAAATAGTGGACTGCCATTATTTAAGGGTCTGGCGGAACTGGCGGCACCCTCAGAAGGGTTCCGCCAGTGTAAATTTCTGGGCAACCCAGAAATGGCCCAACGGATTCCGCGGAACCCTCAGATGGGTTCCGCCCGTGTAGTCCGAAGGTTCCGTCAGTTCACCTGGAAATTTTTATTCGTTTTCAAAATTTTAGAAATCCAAACTTCCTCAAATCAACCTTATATGTTAGAAACTCATTCCCTATTAGTTTATAACATCATTAGGAGTATTCTAAGATTCTAAAACCAATAGGAATCCCTTTCCCGCCAAAAACCAAATTAAATCATAACCACCTCAAGGAACCCTCACACATAAAGGAAGGAACCTTCCCAAAGGATCCTTCCAATCCGTGAAACATATTCACCCAACCATTTTGACAAGACCACTAAGCATTTAGTGCAAATCTTTGTCTTCTTACTCCATCACCTCCATTGGATTGACTTCCAATTGATTTGACAACCTTCATTACTCACCCAAATCATTACAAACCTCAAAATTCCTATGGCCAAACATCAAATCCAAACACTACCTCCAACATCTCTTCCACCCTATAAATTTAACCATCTTAGAACACCTCAAATCACACCATCACCATCAAAATCCCTTCTCTTAAGACTATAAACCACAACCTTGACAATGACGAAGTCAACAATCACCTCTCAACCACCTCGACCCATTCGGAGAACGGCACGAATTAGTGTCAAACCAATTTGCTCACACCAAACCATCAACCTAAGCTCCTCATCTTCGGATGAATTCTCTTCACCCATCAAAAGTGAACACTTTTTAAACCTTGCATCCCCAACTCCATCACCCAAGGGAGCAAATGAGCTCACTACTCCACCACCAACAAAATCACCCATTGACCCAACTCCACCAAGTGCACCAATCCAAACATCCAAAACTCCATCACCATCAACACTACCTCAACTTGAACCAATGGAGTTATTTGGGTCTCCTCCAAAATCACCACATCCATTTGTCCAAGATCTTAATGATCTTCCACCTAGATCAACAAATCCACCACCTTTGACAAATGAAAAACCAAGCCCATTGTTTGACCACAATGAGCATTTTGATCAAATTCCACCACCACAACAAGCCTTTAACCAACCTAAACCATTGTTGTTTCACCCTATTTTCAAAGACATTCATGGTCCTCTATATGGAGAACCCAACTTTGAAAACCATGATCACCCAAGTCCACAACCCCAACTCTTTGAGTCTTTTCTTCCTTCTTATGACGAAATTCAAAGAATGGTCGAAAACCACCTCCATCAAGCAATGGACTTGCAAACCACATTGCTTGAATCCATTTCAAACCCATCCTCCAACCAAGAAACCAAAACCAACCTACCTCCACCACTATCATCAAATGACCCATTTCCACCCACTCATCACCATGCTTGCTCACAATGTGAGCAAATGGTCCAAATAGGTGAAAGCATCAAAACATTGCTTCACCAATTTCAAGATGAGACACGCTTCGCCATACAACACATCCTAGAACGTTTGGATGCTCTTTCCCATCCAAACCAATCCTAGAACCCTTTTGGAGGCCTTTTGCCCCACTTTAGGAAGTGTTGGAAGTCTTCTACTTATAGAAGTAGGATTTTATTTTTCTTTTATTTCTTGGCTATTTTTATTTTCTTTCTTTAGAAGTAGGAGTGTATTTTCATTTCTTGTCTTTGACTTTTAGAAAGTCAAAATTTTACTTGAAATGATATCTTCTACTACTATCTTATTTTCATTGTTGGTTGATCATATATGAGTTGTGATTGTGATTGATTATATTCTCATAATATGTGGTGTATACATGCTTGACTATGTATCATTATCACCAACTAACCATTTTTTTGTAGGTTCAAAATCCATGTTTTCCAAATTGGCACTCCTTTTAGGGGGAGTATCGACCAAGGGGGAGCAAGTGCATAGTTCCGCTACGCTACTCTTCTTTTTGTTTCGACAAAAAGGGGGAGAAACATATCTAAACTTAGTAACTTAAAATGATTTTCATCAATTAAGTAAAACAAGTTTGATATAACATTTTTTTAAGCTTTAACACTAAAATTTGTGAGTTACTTAAAAACAAAGTTTATGTTTTGTCATCAACAAAAAGGGGGAGATTGTTAATACAAATATCGCCTAAAAACGTTATTTATATTTTACGATCTTTGCTAAGTTTTGTTAATGACAAAGTGTAAACTTTTGTTTTTAGTAAAACATGATTTTAGTTTTAAAGTCTTGCATAACTAGATTTTTGCTACATTTACATTTCATATAAAACACAACATTTTTCATATTTCTTAAAATAGAAATGTCACATCCCATTTATGGTAAGTTTTGTCATCATACATTTATGGAAAGATTGTGTGGTTGACTAAACATAGATCTCTTACACAAGGTTTGTGTGTTTGACTCTCCATAGGTTTCTTACACAAGTTTTGTGTTTGACCAAGTATTTATGTGATGTGACTTTGGATGGTTTGGCAAGTTATGGCAAAACATACTGTCAGACCTGGCGGAACCCTCGTGGTACACGGGCGGAACCCTTCTGAGGGTTCCGCCATATCCGCCAGACTTGATGGTTGTTTTGCTATAAATACCAAGCCATTTGCTAGCATTTTTCTTTTATCACTTTTCATTATATTTTGCACATACACATTCATATCTTTCATCTAACCCTTTAACATCTCATTGTTGTGAAGATTCTTTTGTAGCAAAGAAGTTCACAAGTGCATATAAAGTTACAAGTATTCAACTCAACGTTGCAAGACTTGTTAGCTTAGCATCGTGTAGACTTTGTGTAGTTTACACTTCATTTGATTGTGTGTTTTAAAGTTGTGATCGGTTAGTATTTTAGGCCTTAAAATACATAGTGAAACGGGAGTTGTTGTACCCTTGTAAAAGAACTAAACGGGAGTGGTTGTACCCTTGGTAAAGAACTCGACATCTAGCTTAGTGTCGGTAAACTTGTAAGCGACATGTAAGGTTTTCTCCGCCGGTGAAAGGAGCTTGTTGACTAGTGAAAGAAACTCTCGAGTTGGATACTCGAGGCGTGGACGTAGGGCAAGGAAAATAGAGTTCCTTATAGCCGAACCACGATAAACAATCGTGTCATGGTTTGATCGTTTCTTTCTTTATACTTGCATATTATATATTGTCATTGTGTTCACATCTTTGATTAAACGGAAAGTTTCAAAAGATAATTAGATTAAAAACCGGTAAACTATTCAACCCCCCTTCTAGTTTTCCACACACATGGTTTGTCTCATATCATCAATTAACAAGATTTATATTTTATCAATGGTTTTTCATATCAAAACATCATGTCAATGAACCAGAGTAAAATACAGAAAGAACCAAAGAAATGGAGAAACAAGATCAGTAGTAGTGGGTAGAGAAAAGGATCCAAATGAGTCCAATGACGAAACCTTACACTAAGGAAAGGTCAAGAAAATCTGTAGCCTTCAACAAGAACGACAAAGCAGCACAAGAATAAAAACATCAGAAAGAAAATAGGAACTTCCTCCTTCCTTCAACAGACGCTAGATCGGATTAGAAGTCGAGAAATTATTACAATAGTTCCCATTTAAAAATCAGATATTATCTTTTAAAAGGTTATCTTTCCAACTTTTAGAAGACTTTACAGATTTAGCAACCTTCCATATTTAGTAACATATCAGAGTATAGTAAGTTTTTCAGGAAAATTAGTAAGTTTCCATTTTATAGAAAAGTTATTCGATATAGCTTAGTTTATACACAAAGTACATGGCAAATAGAATTTCAGAAACAAATTACTAATGGTTATATACAAGAGACAACGAAAAAAACAAAATAAAAACGAAAACAAAAAAAACGAATAAAAAATACACGAGAAAAAAAACTCTCGAAATAATTACTGGAAACTACTTATAACATAAAACGTAGAAAAATTATAAGTAAACCACAAAGAACTCTAAAAATCAAATGAACCAGTATTAACCGTCTTCTCAATACTAAAAACATCTAATAACTCATTCCATCGATTACAATAACTACAATCCACTTGTAAGTATTATTAATAAAAAAAAGATTCCATTGGCTTAAACCGAGGTAAATTCCTCGCACTAACAGGTATTGCAAAATAAAGCACCCTATATATATA
>LBNU01029554.1:10427-21993 GCA_014162995.1 Artemisia annua
AAAAAAAAAAAAAAAAAAAAAAAAAAAAAAAAAAAAAAAAAAAAAAAAAAAAAAAAACAAAACAACAACAACAAAAACAACAAAAAAACAAAACCTTGGATAAACTGTAAAAATTGATGTTGTGATTTCTAACCTGAAGATCAGAAGGTAACGGGTCAAAGCCAAGTCGGTTTCCGTATCCAAGAAAATGAACAACTCCATTTTTTAACAATATTGGAAGTATTTTCTCAATATATTCAGCTGGTGTTGCCTCCTTACTGATATCTGCATCAGTTACCTGAAAATCAACAGAGAAAACATTATCTTTGTGACAATTGACACCCGGTTTTTTTATCGTGTGCCATAATTCTTCAGTCCCGTTATATCTGCAACAATTTTCATTTTAGGCCTTTCTCTTTTTGGTCAGATTTCAAAGCTACACCTATCTGCCCATTGTCATGCTATTGTCTTTCGTCTACAAGATCCTCTTATTTTGTTATTACTGAAGGGCATATAAGGTATTCGACTAACATTAAAGTAACGGGTACTCATATTAAAGTTAAAAGGACGACATACCAGACTACCGATTTCTTTAAAGTCAAGTGATTGCAAATGAGGAGGAAGATCCTTTACAATGTTGACGTCATCCTTTAACGTTTTTATGAAAAAGTCTTCTTGATATATATCGCCAAACTGGCTGAATCACACAAACAGGAATCGGACATAATCTTTTCTCAGTTCCCATAAGACAATGGGATAAAAATGTAAAATTAAAAAAATAATCGATTCTCAGACCTGGGATCCTTCCACACGTTGCTGAAAAGAAACCTTGGTATAACTAATGTTGCATTTAATAACGATGCTACAGCAACAGCGTTGCATACCTACATGTAAAATAAAATATTTTCTTGTAAATAAATATATGGAAATTAGAAAAGAAAAAAACAAAAAAAACAAAAAAAACAAAAAAAACGTTTACTTACAGCCACCCGTTGTTGGTTTAAACCTCCATTTGCGCTAACCAGGATATAACCATTGTTTCTTTGAAGATTTTCTGTCCTAACAACATTAACAAATCATGAAACACATCATGCAAAATACATCGTAATTTAACATGAAATTTTTTGAAGTAGGCAACTTTTCAAAAAGAAGTGACTAAGTTTGACTTTCATGGTCAAAGGGACAACTAAAAAATCTAGCATATATGGGTATTTAGCATCCATGAGATCCCACATAACGAATAATTTAGAAGTGAAAACTAGTTTCGTATACAATAAAAGTCAAAGGGTGCTTCAGTTGCCCAAAATGAATGGGTTATACAAATGACCAAAATACAGTAAATCAGTATTTACCGGCTCGTGGTAAATCCTTCCTATCTGCACAAGGACTCCATACTGATGCTTGCCGATAAGACTCCTTCCAAAACTTTGATTCGTCTTGTTTAAGCTCTCTCTGCAAAAATACATATCAATTAAGTTTATATAAATAATACAAGAAACCAAAAACTATTCATGCAACGTAATGCAAGGGTCAAACAGAAAGTCAAACATCTACAAGAGCACTAGAAGCCATGCTTGCAAGGCGACCATACATCTGTACCACATTTTTGCTGCCATCATCACCTAACTTTAAGCACAAAGTTAATAGAACATTAGCTTATGAGAATAGTAATTCGACCATTAGTCGTCTTTTTTGTTTCATTATCTCTATGTTGTTGAAGACATAAATGAACACATAAACACATACCGTGTCACTAGAATTTTTCTCGGGCATGGAATGACTTTGTGTAACCACAGAAGGTTCAAAAATGGAACCCATAATAGAATCCAATAGAAATAGAAAACCCATCAACGCAAAAGTGAAAACAATCGAAGAAAAATGTTTTTGTAACCAATTATGCCTTTTACCAACATAACCACCCTTAAAAGACCCCAATTTCTTATGATCACTTCCATGCACCGTTTTCTGATACTTAAACTGATATCTAAACGACTCCAACGACGAATCATGATCACTTTGTTTAAACCCTTGCTTCCCCATTATGCGTTCACATAAAATATTACATACCCATTATTTCAAGGTACTTACATAACATCCTATATGGGGATACTATATTACTATAATTCAACTATAAATAGTTAAAATGATAATGTCAAAGTTAGTTGTGACTTGTGAGGAAACAAATAAAAAGATCAAAAGGTGGCATCATATACTGGATTATAAGTTAAGCTAAAGTAGGTGAAAATGAAAGGCAAACAAGAGATAAAGAAATAATATGAAATAGTGATACGTAAGGTTGCTTAAACTGACCTGTTTATGAGACTTGTATACATTTTATAAGATCAAATATCACATCTGAAAGGGAACTACTTTAATAAATTTTTTATATGTTGAAGCTTTTGTAACAAGAATATATGTGAACTTGGATATGTAAAGAAAAAACCTTATATATATCACCATCAGAAGTTGTAGTGAAGTTGCTTTTGAATGTTGATGGTTTGCAAAGAATTAAAAACACCATCTTAACCAACCGCTGAGAATTTGGTGTGCTCTTTTTTTAAGCGTAAATTTACAAGTTTATAGCAACCCTTTTTGGATCATTTGGTAATTTAACTCGAATATGGAGTACTATATATTGGCTAGGTCAAAGTCCCATTGTTACTAACTACAACAAAAATGGTCTCTAAAGTCTAAATGTATCATAGTCGTCATAGGTTTTTTTTTTTTTTTTTTTTTTTTTTTTTTTTTTTTTTTTTTTTTTTTTCTTTCTCCTTCCTTCTTGTTATGTGTACTAAACTTGATTTTTTTCGGCATTTTTGTGTACTTTATGACCATTTTACCCCTCTCATGTTAATAAAATGAGGGGTAAATAGTCATAAAGTACACAGAAAAGCCAAAAAAAATCAAATCTACCACACAGAATATCAAAAAAAAAATAGTCATATATATATAGGAATAACTGACAACTATTATACATTTTGGTGCCATTAGCCCGTTTATTTTTCCCCTAAATGTAGTTCTTAACTATATTTGACTAAACATCAAAATCAAGCTACAGGAGGATTTTATTTCAAAATTAGGCACACAATAAAAATGTATGTTTTGAACCTGTGTCACGGAGTCATTTCTTCGACCCTGTGTGGCGTCCTTAACCCGATAAAGACCAACCATCCGTCCCGCGTATTATAGAGGTTTATTGGTTTCGTCTTGCCTTGGACTCATCAGGGAAGCGGCCCCAACTCCCTACCAGTGTAGTGCCACATCGTGTGCTCTACTCGTGGCACGTACTACACCCTTACCGTTGGGATACTCTAACAAAGCAAACATGATAAACCAGGAACCCCACGCATTCAGCAACGCTTCCGAGCAGAAACCGACCTTCAGAATTTGGCTTGTGACATTCTCCCACCACCAATTCATGCACGACCTCGTGCATGGTCATTCGTATAGACGAACGACTTCCGATTTGGCTTCCGACTTCATGCTTTAAAGGGACATTCGACTTTCAACCCTTTGGGTCCCAACTTGCATCCACTAAACTCCATCTTAGATTAGTCCATTACTCTTTCTGGCGACTTAAGATCCAATATGCAGCGACTGTCATCCCTATTTGGATTAGTCCATTACTCATTCTGGCTTCTATCGAATGCGACATTGTGTACTCAACACGACTATCATGTTATACTCAACAACATCTCGAGAGACCTATCCCACCACCATTGCACAACCAACACTTATAAGAACTTGTGGGAGAGTGACATGAACGATTTTGCTTCAGTCCACTTCGTTCCGACTTGAAGCTGATACCACTTGTCATAGACTCATTCATTCGACCTCATGTGACGTCCTTAACCCGATAAAGACCAGTTACCCGTCACACGTATAATAGAGGTTCACTGGTTTCGTCCTGCCAGTATAGTGCCACATCGAGTGCTCTACCCGTGGCATGTACTACACCTTTACCGTTGGGGTACTCTAACAAGACCAACAAGATAAACTAGAAACCCACAATTTCAACAACGCTTCCAAGCAGAACCCGACCTTCAAATTTTGGCTCATGAAAATATGTTTAATACAACTATACGTAACGCGTGAAAAAACCTTCCTTGTTTCTACACAATTAACATATCAGTATGTAACTAATACATGTTGCATGCAATTTGTAACAAAAACAAAAAGGCTTTAGATTATGGAACTGGATCCTTAAAGTGTGTTAGCTAATATAGTCATATAATCTAGGGTTAATTACTTGAAAAAGTATCATACTTGCCTTTTTTTTGTTATTGTGTGTACGGAACTTTTTTTTCCTTATTGTGTGTACTAAACTTTCAAATTTCAATTATTGTGTGTATTTTATAACTATTCAGCCATGTAAAATGACCATTTTACCCTTCAAAATTTGAAAAAGTTAGGGCAAAATTGTCACAAAATACGTACAATAATCGAAATTTGAAAGTTCAGTACACACAATAAGAAACAAAAAAATTCCGTACATACAATAACAAAAAGAGGCAAGTCTGATACATTTTCAAGTAATTAACCCTATAATCTAATCATTAAATGGCAGGTTCTAGTGATTACTCACATCGACAAATCCGAGTTATAAACTTAAAAATTTTGATGATAAAACCATATAACAATTAATAAAAAAAGATGATTAGAGTAAGACCTTGTGCATGATTCAATGTCAAGCTTCTCTTAATTTTTTTTTTTCGTTTAAAGGTTGGAAGTCATATATTATATAGTTGGGCCATGGGGTTAAATTTTGAAAGATAAATAGCAAAATGATTAGGTCTATTAGAGGAGGCCGAACACCCTCTACCCGTCCTTTAGAGTTTAAGTTTAAGTTAGACGAGTCTTTTTCATCACTTCCTGAGAATGTAACAGAAATTGTAGATAATTGGTCATCATAATGGGAGTAGAAAGAAACAAAGAATGATTTAATTATCGTCTCATTTTCTTATAGGGACTGAAAGGTACTTCTCTAAATTTTGGGGGTCCAAATCGAAGCTTGATTTCAGTATTTGAGTATTTTACAACTTTTCATAGAGAAACAATGGAAAAAGAAGAAGGTTAAAATAAACCTAAAATGACCCAAAAACGAATCAAGTTTACGGTGAAAGAAGAAAAAGATAAAATAAGTTCGTTACTAGATTGCTTACTTATTGAAATCATCTCTCGTTTGCCAGACATAAATGAGGCATTAAGAACATGTGTACTTTCGAAACGATGGCAACATCTTTGGCCTTATGTTCCTAATCTCGTTTTCAATAACTATAAAAATGATTCGCTATCTGATTTCTTTTCTTTCATCGAAAAAGTCCTAACTCAATGTCGCCATTTGAGTCTCAACAAATTCAAACTGGACACCAAATACGATTCTCAGTTTGAATCACATGTCAACAATTGTATTCGTTATGCTGTTAATTGTAACGTTCAAGATCTTCATTTATTGTTAAAGACTCCCGGATTTGAAGGTGGCTTTCTGTTGGATTCTGAGTACTTTTTCATCAATTCATGTTTTACTAAAGTGAAATTGGTTGATTGCCAATTTAATCCAAGTGGGACCATTAGTTGGAAAAACCTTAGGAGTTTGAGTATAACTTATGCGGAATTAAACGAGGGTTTGATTCAAAATATATTATCCGGAAGTCCTATTCTCGAAACTTTCAAGTTAATAGGGTGCTATGGTTTTAGCCGGATGGATATTACCTCAAAGAGTCTTAAGAACCTCGTGTTATCGGGATACCTGAATCTTAATCGCGATACCCATATAATCCAAGTCAATGCTCCGAATATTTGGTCTCTCACAATCCAATGTTGTTTCTGGTTGTGGAAGCTTTTGTTGGTAGATGTGTCTTGTTTAGTCAAAGCTCACTTAGATTATACAAAGTATGGGCATTATGTGACAACACATGAAGATTCGGAAGAAGATATGCTTAAAGCTCTTATACTAAGCCTTCGCCATGTCAAGGAGCTTACGATTGGAGATTCATGTCAAACGGTAAAAGTTCCTTCTTATTAGCAGTTTGTGTCAGTATTAGTGATCATTAGGTTTTAGTACTACTTTGTTGGTTACTATATAATAAACTTTTAACAATTATAGTTATGGGAAATTTAGATATGCGTTTTCAAAGTAATTATTGCAACTTAGAGAGTTAGAATCAGATGATCATCAGTTGTTTGTACCTAGGGACAGAGAAAATACCTCTTCCTACAGTAACTAGTGACATACTTTTTCAAATCTGATTATTATGACGATCAAACGTTTTTTTATCCATATATGTACATTGCAGAAAAACTAAGGACCTTGATTCACATTCCTTGTGACAGACACAAGCTATTGTGTGTGCTTTCTTGTTATTGGTACAATTTAGAGTAAGAAGTATATATATACCTGAATTGGTCGAAATCGGTGCCAATAATCGTTATGGTTCTTCAATACCATTGTGGCTGATGTTTTCAATAAATTTAGTTGTTTGCTGTGATTAACAAATAAATGAATGAATGTAAATTGTTTTTTGTGAGTTTCTTTTGTGCTTGTATCTATGATAGAATTACAACGTAGGCAATTTACTCATGAATTCTTAGTGGGTATTGTCCAGTGGTGAACCCAGTCACCTAAAACTATTAACGTTTGTGCCTATATTTTTATCCTATGTTACCTTTTTGCTTATGCTGTTCTCAACATACTGCATCTTCTAAGTTCTAACAAATATTTTGAGCATACTAATTAATGATATGAACACAACATAATATGTTCTTGTTTTATATGCCAATGAAGAACAATAGTAGCTGAATTTACAAGTTGCATAAATATAGAAAAGTGCAACAACTGAACGCAAAATAATTTACATAAGGCGTACATTTGGTTGAGAAAGGCACGTGACATATAAAATATGAGTGTGAAGTTGTATTGGAGAAGTTTAAGATATGAAAAGCTTATACTTTTAACTGCAAAGTTCTTTTTAGCATAACAGTGCAGTATGCAGACTAGAAGTTTTATAACAGTGAGGTATAAAAATGGAAATGAAAGCACAAAATCGATCAATACATCACTTTGCGTGAATGTATTGTACCTTAAAAGGATATAGGTTTTGTTTGATGGATGCTGGAATATAAAATGTAGAAATCACCATCAAGGTTTAGTTTTGAATGGCTTTTCGAAAGTGATTATTCGGACTTGAAAAACTAGCAAACANGTGTATCTTTGTTATCAAAGGCTGTGATTGCAGGTATGTTTGGTTTTCCCTGATCATAGTATACACAGATTGCACCATTCTAATGTTGTTTTCTTTGCATTGCTATTTTCTTGATGGTAGGTTCTCTCTCGTTTGGAAGCTAAAGGTTTCACTATTCCATCAAAGTTGAGGCCATAGATGTTAATTCATATTTATACTCGGATTTTGAATTGCTGGAGCTAGGTGATTCTATTGGTCTGATAGTGATTCAATTGAAGCTGAAATTGGGAGGAAGTATTGCTTACTGATGGCACTTTGAATTCATGTTTATCTAAACACTTTTGGTGCATTTCAAATACCTGTAATTCTGTTACTCCCAAATGACTTTGATTGTGCAAGTTCTGAATTATGTCTGTTTTAAAAAGTCGCTTGTAAGCTTATTATCTTTTTGGTATTATATCTTTAGTCCATGGTTCTCTTTTTGAATTATGTTGATAAGCTTATTTTCTTTTTGGTATTATATCTTTATTCCATGGTTCTCTTTTTGAATTATGTTGATCATTGCTTATACGTTCTAATACCCGCCTGCAATGCGTGAGGACACCTCCTCGTTTTAGATATCTTTGAATGCACATGTAAAAAACAAATAAGACCAATATCCATTAATGAGTTAAAACGAAATATTATACTCTTTTTTTCGTATTTGAACATAAATATACATGTACACTTCAGTTTAATATACATGTACGACTTTTATTCATCGAAGCTTTGGCAAAATTATTTGCTTTTATAGCAACATTTTTTTTTTTTTTTTTTTTTTTGGGTGCAAAAGGTGAAGATATATTATTAAACACAAAGAAACTCTACATCAATTAGGCAAGAGTAATAGATATGCCTATTCTCTTGAGCAATATTCAAACTGAAATCAATTCTAAACATATGAAACTTTCTCAGACAATACTAAGACTATCTCGGACAGAACACAAAAGCTAAAATAGCCAATTCTTCACACTTAAGCCTGCAGGCAAACCATCTCCAGTTTGCAGCCTTATTGCAGCTTCAAATTCACCTTTAAAGCACCAATACCATCTAACTACATACTTTTCTAGCAACATGTAACCACGTTACATTAAAAGAACATTATAATCTTTTAAAAAGGTGCCTGACAGTGTAAAACAAATGACTATGTAACTCTTGGATTTTAATATCATTATGTTTGACACCTAGAGTAGAAAGTCAGCGGTTGCTTAAGTGACCCATGCGCCATGTCCCAAGATACTTCCATGAAGCATATATTGGCAAACAAGTTGATTTTGTCACTACAAGTCAAACAAAATCTAAAACAGCCATGATCAAGCAATAGTACCTTTCAATCTCAGCCTTCAGCTAAAATCACGATTATACCAATCATCTACCAACAAAAGGTACTGATGAGATAGGAAATTTAACAAGTCAAATTAGTGATGCCCTTATTTTCAGGCTTGAATCCGAGTCACGACAGCTATAAGCCTATAATGCAGTTGCAGTCTGAATCATGTTATAGTAAGAATGCTCTCTGACTTGACTAAACTATTCTTAGTAAACGATCAGCAGATGTACTCAAACCCTGCTGATAAATCTGGTAAAGAGGGATATCAAGAAAGAAAACATAGGCAGCAACTAACTTGAGCAGCAACCATTGACAGTTTCACATAAACAATTTAATGGGAGCATTACGCCTAACCAAAACAGCAACAATGGTCGTTTAAGGTTCAACAATTGTTCATAAGTTCAAGCCATGATACTGTGTAACCCTGTATTAGATGCACTAAACAAGGCCTTGAATCATAATGGCCTAACGATTAATTGCAAAAAATACATATGAATCGGAGGCAGTTTACCTACAGCAGGTTGCCAAAAATGGTGGAATCCAGTTGGAACAAAATATTCAAATCCTTGTTTGCTTCTGTTTCTAATTTCTACTAGATAACAATTTTTACTTCAAATTAAAATGAGACCTACAATATCCAATCTAACCAAATCTCCCTACCATACTATTCAAACCACATTAATCAGTATCCAATTTAGTTTCCTTTACCCACCAAAATTGACATTTGAAAATCCTTCAAATGTTATCTGGAATATGTCAACAGTACATGGATATATACTGCAGTAGATTCAAGCACATGTATAAAGAAAATGAAAAAAGACAAAGAAGTTTTTCCCATAGACTAGGCTTACTATAAAGTGTGTTCTCTAGACGTTACGGAAAGAGTTTAAGGATTAGCAAAATATAACTTCAAAGTGACTATTGTGTATTAGAGTAACAACTAGTAAGCATTCGCAAGATATGACTTTAAAGTGACGTCAATCAGTTTCCCCTGAATCGATCACTATCATCTGGTAATCTCAAGCCTGGTGGAAAAACGAAACCTTTAGCTTCCAAACGAGAAAGAACCTACCAACAAAAGAACAGCAATGAGAAAAAACCCACTAGTAAATGACTACTCTGAAATACGTGTATCAGTTAGTTATAATTGAGGCAAACTGAAAACAGAACTTGCAATCGACAATGAACAAATGAAACTTTATCAAGAGGACAGATATGGATATAGACACTCATACTCGATCCATAGATGAGTTGTAAGCAGCCACTAAAACCACCTAAAACAAGGATTAACAACATAAAAGCACACACATATGTTTGATAATTTTCCCAGTTATTAGAGTTTACATTTGCGCTTAACGGGAAGTTCTTAGATGCATAATTAAACTAATTAAGTATGCCAATTTGAGATCACGTCTGATGATTCTGTTTTTCATGTTATAACTAATAGAGGTAATACGGGTAGATAAATCATATTTGAATTCAAGAAGTGGATGGCGAGTTATTGCACATTGTTTATATTTGTTGAATCACTTCCAAAACAAACATCCAAACAAGCACTAAGACACAAACTGTCAAAAATAAACAGAAAGTTGTACCTGTAAACACTGTTTCCCAATCATAAGCTCCTTGACATGGCGAAGTCTTAATATGAATCCTTTGAGCATCATATCTTCTGCCTCTTCTTCATCTGTTGTACAATATTTATTATTGTGATAATCTAACTTAACCAACTCTAACGATTGTGAAAAATTAACAAAATATTAAAGAAAAAATTACATGAATTACCTGATGATACATAATACTATGAACCCATTTGAGCTCCATACTCCGCTCTGGCGTCATTGGGTATTGTCACAAACACGTGTGTGCTTTCTTGCTGCCGATCTTCTTTTTTTTCTCCTTTGAAATTGGCTGCTCAGAAGTAAATTGACACTATTCACTTTGAAAAACATACTTTTTTACCCCTTGTTGTAGAATTCATCCCTAGTTTATGAATGTATTTGTTTCTGCCTCCCGTGTGTGTGTGTATCTTTGTTATCAAAGGCTGTGATTGCAGGTATGTTTGGTTTTCCCTGATCATAGTATACACAGATTGCACCATTCTAATGTTGTTTTCTTTGCATTGCTATTTTCTTGATGGTAGGTTCTCTCTCGTTTGGAAGCTAAAGGTTTCACTATTCCATCAAAGTTGAGGCCATAGATGTTAATTCATATTTATACTCGGATTTTGAATTGCTGGAGCTAGGTGATTCTATTGGTCTGATAGTGATTCAATTGAAGCTGAAATTGGGAGGAAGTATTGCTTACTGATGGCACTTTGAATTCATGTTTATCTAAACACTTTTGGTGCATTTCAAATACCTGTAATTCTGTTACTCCCAAATGACTTTGATTGTGCAAGTTCTGAATTATGTCTGTTTTAAAAAGTCGCTTGTAAGCTTATTATCTTTTTGGTATTATATCTTTAGTCCATGGTTCTCTTTTTGAATTATGTTGATAAGCTTATTTTCTTTTTGGTATTATATCTTTATTCCATGGTTCTCTTTTTGAATTATGTTGATCATTGCTTATGCGTTCTAATACCCGCCTGCAATGCGTGAGGACACCTCCTCGTTTTAGATATCTTTGAATGCACATGTAAAAAACAAATAAGACCAATATCCATTAATGAGTTAAAACGAAATATTATACTCCTTTTTTCGTATTTGAACATAAATATACATGTACACTTCAGTTTAATATACATGTACGACTTTTATTCATCGAAGCTTTGGCAACATTATTTGCTTTTATAATTTATAGCAACATTTCTTTTTTTTTTTTTGGGTGCAAAAGGTGAAGATATATTATTAAACACAAAGAAACTATACATCAATTAGGCAAGAGTAATAGATGCCTATTTCTCTTGAGCAATATTCAAACTGAAATCAATTCTAAACATATGAACTTTCTCAGACAATACTAAGACTATCTCGGACAGAACACAAAAGCTAAAATAGCCAATTCTTCACACTTAAGCCTGCAGGCAAACCATCTC
>LBNU01029555.1:0-17313 GCA_014162995.1 Artemisia annua
TTAAACCCTACTCCCATACTCGCAAAAACCATGAAAAAGATGCTGGAACAAAAAGACGCAAGGAAAATCAATTCTAAACTCCTAAGGACTTCTAAAAGCTTTGTAGAAAACAACTTTAGACAACAAATAAGCTTGACAATAAGCTAACGTAACCATAACAAGCCTTAACCCATAATTTCTAAACCATACGAAAAGAAAAACATGCAAAGGTGACAATAATATATAAAAGCTTTTATAAAAGATTAAAAATGATGTAAACAAAGATTAGCAATAAAAAAACTTAACTCAAAACATGTAAATCTTGAAGTAATCTAGAGAGAGAGTAGAGAGAGAAAACATAAAAAAACTTCATAAAACTTGATTAAAAAGAACAGTTACACTACTCCTACTCCTAAATCTAACCTAAAAACTAACCAACTCTCTAAATGAGGTGGTGATCTCTATTTATAGGTCAAGAGCTTTGAAGGTTTGATAATGATGCAACTTAAGCCCTTGACCTTTACAATTTATAAAAGTAACACTAAAACTTCACTACAACGCTACTAAACGTGCTAAACATTAAACGTAAGTCCTTGTAACTTGAGGTAGCGTGGTGACGTGCTCTCTAAAAGTCTCCAAAGAATTAAAAGGATCACTTGCTCAAACTTGGACGGTTTTCTTGTAGATATCCTTGAATATTGATTAAGTGTCTCCTTTATTTTCTTGATCTTCTAAGGAATAATTTCGTCGTCACGGGCTTTTCTTAGGCAAATTTAATCTTTGACTCGGCTCTTTGACACTTTTCCATATCTCGTGCTCGTTTTAGGCTTTTTGGTTTATTTTGTTGCCATTTATGCAATATCCTTCCCTGCACGATCACAAACACAAAAACACGATATCTTTGGCGTTTAACGTTAGTTTTTGGTCTTTTAGAGCCTGAAAATGGTGAATAAAAGGTATGTGAATAAGCACATGCCAAAATCCCCCAGACTAAGGTATTGCGTGTCCTCACGCAATGTAATCACGTCACGCTTTAGAGATAAATAATTTCACACCTCTTTTTACTAGTTTTGAAAAGTAGCGAAACGTTCAAAAGAGATACAAAGTCATTTATTCCCTAAAACGCCCCGGTTTTCCATTTTATTCCATACACTACTTTATACTACTAACTTTAGCATATGACGGTGTGCTTGACTTTCATTATCTTTCAATAACGATTAAGGGTCATAGAGCAAGAACACGATTCATAGAAAAGTGACCGATTGGATAAAATTCATCGTCCCTGATTTTTCACAAGCCCCCAAACTAAGCGTAAAAACGGATCATTGTTTAATTACAAGTTAGATGCCAACGCTACCCATGGAAGTTACTCGTGTACCTCTTGCTCCCATTTTCCTATTTTTGTATCTCATTATTTTATTTTTGTGAGAGAAATGAATTTCTTCATAAGCATCTCGTTTCATAATTTTTAGTCCGATAAAGATACCAAATTCAGATGCTAAGTAGTTATCGATCTTCTCTTAAGAAGGTTTGCTCGAGAAATGTGGTCCACATCAAGGATATTGGATACATACAAAGACTTTGGAATACATAGACATAAGTTGACGTGCACCTCATGCGTCCAATCTAGGATCATCCACATCTAACTTGTGCACGACCCACTTTCGACTTAATACTTAAACTCATAATCCATAAATCTTCAACATACATCCTTATTCTTATTTTTTTTATTTTTTTTATTTTTTTTTTGCTTGCTTTAGTAACTTCTTAACTCCGAACCTTCACGGTTTCAATCCAAGACCTACCGCCAACTGCTAGGGTTGGAATCTAGGATCCAAGGTCCGATCTCAATCCGAAGTCTTAAAGCACCTTAGCTCACTGAATAACGGGCTTTAGGGGTAGCTCCGAAACCACATGCGTACAACGCTTATACAACGAAATACAATACAATACAACTCAACTGGCGTGTATCCTTGATGTGTACCCAATTTTTCAAGCAAAGATTCTCTTAAGAAGATAAAGAACTACTCATCGGCTAAACCTAATATCTTTAATTATTTAGCACAGATATGGGGTGAAGCAATTTTGTGGGAACAAAAAGTCATGAGTACCTTCGATGAGCTTTAAAGAGATCCAACTACTTTATGCTTAGCATCTAACTTCTAAAGAAACTCTATCATTTCACGTTCTTCGCAAATTTAAAATCCCAAATAATGAAATCCGCGAATGCTTAGCCGATAATCAAGCCAAGCATATATAAAGTCAAGTACGGGAGCCGACAAAAGAGTAGATCCTTGTGTACAAAACTAGCAAAAGCTTTTGTGATCATCAATGGTTAAGGGAACAAGCTAGGGCTCAACACGCCCGGATCAAGTCAAAATTTTTATTCTCACTCTTACCTAGTAGGAAAGTCAAAACGCGGTGTCAAAACTTTTATTCTATTTTTGCATAATTTTTAATTTTTTCATTTTTTTCTTTTTTTTTTCTTTGAAATTTTTCAAAATTTTTCAATTTTTGTGGTTTTTTTGAGGAAAAACGGGGTTGCGTAGGTAAACGACAATGGTGAAAGTGCTAGGTCAATCAAATCGAAGATTCACCCCTCCAGACTAAAGATAAACATTTTCCTCAATGTTTCAAAGGTAAGGGTAGTCCAAACAATAAACCTAAGGCCGTTTATTAAGTATGCCAAAGATACCGTTAGTCGATAAGATTTTGAATATAAGATTTCCAAGCAAGCATCAATACATGGGACTCGAGTGGAGATGAGATGAACCACGAGCACGAGAGTCATCATGAATTGGGGAAATCTGCACAAACACAAACAACCAAGCAAACACAGGATCGGAAGAGGTCGCCCTCCTCACGTTACTTATTAGATAAAAAAGGATAAGCATGGGGTGCCTCCCACGAAGCGCTTTGTTTTTGGTCACCGAGTCACTTAGCTTGACTCGTTCCCCGAATTAGTTGTCCTTGGGGGAGCAAATGAAACACAAAGCATGAAAAGTGACAATGCCGGGATCAAAAACAACATCCTCATTCCCGGGGGAATGACGGATGGGAGAAACAACAGCATAGGTAAGATAAGGAAGAAAGATCATAACAACAATTTCGAGGTCAAATTCAAAGAGATCCTTCATAGTAAGCATAACTTTCTCCTTAGTCTTATAATCATCCTTCTTCAAATTTTCATCAACGAATTCTTCAGTAATAACGTAAGAAGCAAGGGTGTCGGGCTGGAGCCCATAAGAGTCCTTACAAGGTAATATTCCGGTTTTAAAAATTTTATCTTCTGAAAGGAACGATAATAAAGCATCAACCACGGTAAAAGATGGCGAATCCTTAGTCGATAACAACTTAGTAGGCTCAGAAACTTCTACAATTCTTGATGGAGTCGGATCGATTGGAGTTAAAAACTCATCGTGAAGAGAATCAACCATATGATGAACATTTTTAACCTCGGGTTCCGTAACAGACTCGTCACTATCCTTAATCTGAATATCAAAGAGCGGATTGTCTGAAATCATAGTAAAATCTGGTTTGAGATCAAATAGAGGATTGGTGAAAGTTGTTTTGAAAGTTTCAAGAACAAGGTTATCTGATTCATTTGAAGTTTCATCAATTTCCGAAAGAACATCGATCTCCTCTGGAGAGAAGTCATCTCTCTCATCCGGTGTGAAAGAGAGATTAGAAGAGTCGGGAATATTTGGTTCAGAAAATGAGGTGGGATTGCCACACGGGGAAATTTATTCTTCAACGTACTCGATTTCTCCAAAAGACAAGGAAGTGTAACCTTCGTCAGACTCAGAACATATCTCATCATGATTATCAATGGACTCATCAGTAACTTCATCGTTCTTCGGAGGGAGAGGAAGTAATGGTTCTTCATGTAATAAACTTTCAATAAAACGAATATCTCCCTCCGGATTAAAGTTAGTATCATCAACCATCGTCGATTCAGAATGACTTCTAGCAAGACAAGCCTCGATCTCATCATCGTTCTTCTCAAAGCAAATATCATCAAACGGCTTATCATTCGTATCAACAAGATTATCAAGACGATCACTTTCAACAATCTCATAATCACCGTTAGAAGTTTCCCCGGACTCACTTTGGATTGGGACAAGGTTCTCAACACTAGACTTATTGAATTCGTCCGATTCCGTTGCCGGAATAGTGTTAATAGGCTCGTCCCCCATTGTTAGAGAGTCCTCGGGCTCTACCGGAGAAGAGGCAGGAGTCAATGGTTCCCCATAAATAACACGAGCACTCGCAATCTCTAAAGCGTATTGAAGTTTAAAGAAATTGTCGTCGAGAGATTCCAAAGAAAAATTTTCAACATTTGAAGGTTCACAAGATGGAGTGGGATTGCCACTCGAAGAATTGATTTCGTTTTCTTCTTTCAAAGACTCGTCTTCTCTGCTCTCCTCAAAGTTTTCTTTTTCTTGGTTTCTTCTAAGAATTATCCCTTTTAACTCATTCATTAGACTGAGAAGTGATTCTTTACTTTTTGGACACGGCTCAGAATGAATATTTTCAACAGATTGCCCATAATTCTCAAAATTCGGAGTATTTTGGAATGAAGCGTTATTGAAATACGGTTTTTGCTCATAAAGGTTTTGAGGAGGTAGGTAAGAATCATTTGGAGGATAATTGGGAAAGTTCGGATTACACTCTTGAGAGTATGAATTTGCATTTTCAAGAGCACAAAACCAACAGAATCCATTTATAATATTTCTACCACACCTCATACAAGTACACCATTGACAATACGCCGAAGTCGGATCCAAACGATTTCCACATCCATTACAGAAAGATTGATCGAACGAAGATAAGTAGGGCTGAGGTGGGTAGTCAGAAAAATTTGAAGGATAGTTGAATGAATTCGTGTTTTGATCATAAAAGGATGAATTATTTGAACCACAAAACCAACAACTTCCATTCTGAAGGTTGTTACCACACCGTTCGCACGTCCACAATCTAGGTCTTTGCAGCAATTCCTCCAAAGTGCGCGTGTTCGCCATTAAATGATATGAAGATAAGGAGATTATTTTTGGATTTTTATGTTTGAAAAATATAGAAAAGTAAAAAGTGAAAACCAATTTTGAAAAAGAAAATCTTTTTGGATTTTTAAATTTTAGGAAAAAGGAAAATCAAAAGAAAGACAATTTAGAAGAGAAAATATTTTTGTGTTTTAATATTTTGAAAATATTTACAAAAGCGTTAACTTCTCGAAAGAAGGATCTTCAAAACACATTACTCAAACGATCGAACGACTAAATCTTATCAACCGCTCCTCGGCAGCGGCGCCATTTTGACGAGTCGTTTTTCAAGCGGTGAAGCTTATAAACTCGAGTCGTAGTCCCAACGAGGGTTGAACTGATCTCATCACTCAAGATCGTGAGATATGTGAAGTGAATAAGGTTTAAAAGATGATTTGGTTTTGATTATACTACAACGACAATTAAAATGCAATTAAAGTAAAGGAAAGCAATAAAGTGACGCAAAGAAAGTAAACAAGTAAAGTTGCATGAAATAAAATGACTTAAAGAAAACAAGAATTAAAGTGCGATAAGTAATTAAAACGGTAAACGAATTTAAAGACAATATGTTTGCAAAGCGACTTGAATAAGTTCACTAAATATGAGCTAAAGGTTTGTAACGAATTATTTTCCTTTCTCGAGATTAGTTGTCAATTAATCTTTTGAAGAGATAATAACTCTAGACAAATGATTTAATCGTTCTCCGGCTTTTGTTCTTCGAATAATAAAATCACAAGTTTAAATAATCTTAATGATTATTAATCACAAACACTTAACGTCCACACTTAGCTCACAAACCCGAATCACTAAGCAAACACGAATTTAACTACTCAAGACTCATTTTAAAGAAAGTAAATCGATAAAGAAATAAAAGTTAACTTGGAAATTAAAATGAACTTGGAAAGTAAAATGTTTTTGGAATTTTAGATTTAATAAATGAAAAATAAAAGTTTACTAAGCAAAGAAAGAAAAATAAAAGACTTGAAAACATTAGACGCTAATAAGGTTTTAATCTAAAAATGCAAAGACATAAAAATTAAATAAGAAAACGATGCTTAAAAGAATTTAAGAAAATTCGACAGAGTTCCGTTTAGGTTTGGAGAAATAAAGACCTCACTCGATGAAATGATGAGGGGAACTCGTGCCTAACTCGGCAAAAGGAAGAAATTAAACTCGAAATCAAGCAAACCCTAGACCTTTGCTCGCTAAACCACTTGTCCCATACTCGCAAGCAATCAAACAAATCCATACTCGCAAAATCTGTTATCATACTCGCTAAGACCTAACAACCATACTCGCTAGACTAGGTTAGAACCATACTCGCAGAAAAAGGTTCCCATACTCGCTAACATGTAAACATACTCGCTAACTTTTAGATCATACTCGCTAAATAACCATGTGATACTCGCTAACTTGATCCATACTCGCAAAAAGAAACTGCCATACTCGCTAATTGAAGTTTCATACTCGCTAGATTTCATTTGATACTCGCTAGACCCATGCTCAAAACTCATACTCGCTAAACCCTACTCCCATACTCGCAAAAACCATGAAAAAGATGCTGGAACAAAAAAGCGCATGGAAAATCAATTCTAAACTCCTAAGGACTTGTAAAAGCTTTGTGGAAAACAACTTTAGACAACAAATAAGCTTGACAATAAGCTAACGAAACCATAACAAGCCCTAACCCATAATTTTTTTCAAATCATTCGAATACAAAACAACATGCAAAGGTGGTGAACTTTTTATAAAAGCTTTTGAGAAAGATTAAGATGAAGGTAAACAAGTTTTTCTAGAATGAAAATAAGATCAAAACATGTAAAGATTAACAAGAAAGATTAAGATGACGCGTAAAATAAGCTAGGGAAAATAAGACATAGAAAACTAAAGATGCATTAATAAAAATCTTACACTAAGACTCAAAATAAAACTAAGACTAACTAAATTCTACTCCCTACTCCTACTAACTTCAAAATGAAGCCACCCATGGGGTATTTATGTTGCTAGGGAGGTTAAACGATGCTAACAAAAAGTACCGTTTCGAGAAACTCTTCTTAGATGTATACTTTGACGGGTCTAACTTCCTTTTCAAGGAATGTTAACAACATCAAGTTAGTTATTAGGGCTAGTTATCACCTAAAAGCTGATAATGGATCCCTTTAACTAAGCAACGTAAACGTGTCCCTAGGATATATGTCTATTAAGAGTAGATCAATTCAAAAAGTGCAACTCACCTCGACATGTGCTAATTTCTTTCTACCTCCTAAGGGCACATGTTAAGGGGGAGCAATTGAAAAATGATAAAACTCTCAAAGTGTTAACAAAATGTGTTTCTCTATCATAAACCCTTTGAGAGAATTTTCAATGATTTGGCTATATGGCGATTGTGGAAAGATACCAAAAGACCGACCACTTTAATTTAATGCATGGAGTTATAAGGATGGTAAGGTTAGGTATATGTTCCCATGATCCACCAGAATCGGAGGGATCTTCCCAGGGACAATCCAATAGATAGATTAGAGGTCCTTAGGAATGATTGAAAAAAGGAGAAAAGTGAGAAAGGGAATAGTGCCGATTGAGACTGAGCTAGGACTGGAACAAACCAAACAAGGTTCTAGTAATGAAGTCTCGGTAAGCACTGAAGGGGTTGAAGAATTAAAAAGAAATGAAATGAGAAAGGGTGAAAAGAAATAGCCCTCCAATTATTCAACCTTAGGGCAGAAACCGGGTTCAATTCATATGCTACTGATTGCTACCAAGGTAACATCGGTATTGAAGATAAAGACGTCATGGACCCAGTGACGCACTACACTAAACCTCCCAGCCACTCAAGTTCTCTTAAAATAGCTTGTATCATTCTCACGGGGAACCGGTGTAAACTATCGACTAGTCTCTTAGATCTAGTTGATATTGAAACAGGAGACCCCTCCCTAGTCTCACAATAGGATAACCAATGTGCACTTATCGAGTCTAGAGCCAAGAGATGCATCAAAAGACACCAGCAAATCTTTTGAGTCCTACGCAGATCTTAGCAATCTGCCAAGAACACTTATGAGGGAATATACATAAGTATTTCCCAGTGATTGAGTGGAAACTCCTGCCAGGGTCAACATCAAACAGCCCTGACAGCAGGTCACTTCAGTAATCACTTGTGGGTTACGCTTAGTGTGTACGGTGGTGTTCCAAAAGGTCTACAGTCGTGGGATGATCTCCAGCGACTCACCTAATCGTTGGTGTACTTCGGTATGTCAGTGAAAGCCCTTTCGGGGGCATCCGATTAGGAACGGCCTTGGTAAGGATTAGAGAAAGTCTTCACACTATGCTGTTGACGATCTCGAAGTCCAAACTTGTAAGTGCCGGTATGTTTATTACTAACCAAGTTTTATGCAGCTCAACATACCAAACTTACCATGTTCACCACCATCATTCTAGTTCCACATGCTCATACCAACATCTAAAAGGAGACGTCAGAACTGTTCAACCGGGAAGATCTACTCAACAAAGATGTATGAGCATGTTGGAAAGGCGTAATCACACCAAAGACAAAGAAGTTGACGATTGATGCAGATTACTGAAAAGATGCAGATTCATCATCTCATGCTTACACTTCAACATCATAACTCAAGATATCATGATCAAGGAATGGGCTTCGACTATGCTTCCACAACTCTGATGCAGAAGATCATGATCCAGAAAAGTGTAAGCATGACATCACAAAGACAATCACAACATCACAAAGAGACACATACACTCAAAGATGACTTGAAGCTAATTATATGGATGAAGAACGAAGAGTAAAGTCAAAAGATCATCATATACATCAAGGAAGTCATCTTGAGTCGTTTATCAATGAAGAATCAACAACTACGAGCTACGAAAGAATCTACAAAGATCTCAATGCAAGAATTCAAGAATTTTTCCAGGGGTGACCTCCCTTAGGGGGAGATTGTTAGGAATACTCTTTTTGTATAAGAAAGATTCGGTCACCCCAGATATGATTAAGCATTGTTTAGCTCGTAGTATTTACAATAGTTAGTTAAACGTAGTTTAGAAGTAGATTAGTTCACGGAAGAAGGACGGGTCTTTACCCACTGTATACCTGATCCGCAGCCCAAGTGGCACGCCCAAGTGGCAAAACCCATGTACATATAAATACCCTCTCCATCCTTGGAGAGGGTAAGCCTTCTCATAATCTCATTTTCTTTTTTTTTTGGTTTTCTCTCTAAGGCTTCATCTCTTTCTCTCTCTAACTTTCTCTCTCTACATTTCTTTCTTTTCTTTCTTATATGCAACGAACCAAAACCACAAGTATGAACGTGTTTGTGATGTTATCTAGTGTTCTACAGACTTAGAGCCCGACGAGCGGGTTAAAGATAGTGGATGCACAAATCACATGACGGGTAACCGCAAGCTATTCTCATCATATAATGCAAGTAGTGGAGGTAACGTTACATTCGGTAGTAAACTCAAGGGTAATATCATCGGCAAAGGTACAATCACTCATAAATCTCTTACGATAACTAACGTGGAACATGTAGATGACCTAGGTTTTAATTTACTTAGTATTAGTCAAATATGTGATAATGATTGCAAGGTAATCTTTTCCAAAGACGATAGTGAAATCATAAAGGATGGAAAAGTAATTGCCAAAGGGATTAGAAAAGGTAACTTATATGTTCTGAAGATTAGTAACAAACCTAGTGACAATATATGCTTAGCTACGGTTAATGATAAGTCTACTCTATGGCATAGAAGACTAGGACACGCGAATATGCATTTATTACAATCATTGACTTCTAAGGATTTAGTTAGAAATCTTCCTAAGCTTAAGTTCGACCAAAAGTTTTGTGATGCTTGCAAAGTTGGAAAACAAGCTCACTCAAGTCGTAAGCCTAAGATTATGATCTCAACATCTAGATGTCTAGAGCTTCTTCACATGGATCTCTTCGGTCCTTCTGCCATACGGAGTTATGGAGGAAATCTATACACACTAGTTATCGTACATGATTACTCTAGCTACACTTGGATTTCTTAAAAACAAGACAGAAACTTTTGAACAATTTAAAATCTTTAGCAAGAAAATTCAGAATCAATTAGGATGCAACATAGTTTCCATTAGGAGGGATCATGGTAGAGAATTTGACAATGAAGTTCAATTCGGAGCTTATTGTGATGCTAATGGTATTACTCAAAAATTTTCAACTCCACGAACTCCACAATCAAATGGGGTAGTTGAAAGGAAAAATAGAACCCTGCAATAAATATGTAGAACAATGCTCAATGAGCAATCTATTCCTCAAAAATTTTGGTGTAACGCCGTAGATACATCAACCTATATCCTTAATAGAATTCTCATTTGACCTATCATAGGAAAAACCCCATATGAAATCTTGAAAGGAAGGAAACCTTCTCTAGATTACTTTAGAGCATTTGGTAGTAAATGTTATATTTTAAACACCAAGGACTACCTCACCAAGTTCGACCCAAAGTCCTACGAAGGTGTATTTCTAGGTTACTCTCAAACTAGTAAAGCCTATATTGTACTCAACAAGGAAACAATGGTCGTCAAAGAATCACTCAACGTGACTTTCGAGGAGAGTCCCCCTCCACCTAAAACATCACCTTTGGTAGATGATGACTTAGATGAAGAAAACGCCATAGCTGAAAACATGAAAAACCTAGATATATCTCAAGAAAGTGAAACCATCGAAATAGGCGAAACCACCAACATTAAGGAATCCAAAAGTCATCCTTTGGAAAATGTTATAGGAAGCCTAAATCAAAGAACTCTTAGATGACAAGCTCAAAACAAAAGCAACCTCTTTTGTTTTGTCTCAATCATAGAACCCAAAAACGTCAATGAAGCATTGAAGGATAAAAGTTGGATCATCGCAATGCAAGAAGAATTAAACCAATTTAAGTCTAATGATGTTTGGATGTTAGTCCCAAGAACTAAGAATGTTACCGTAATAGGAACCAAGTAGGTATTTAGAAAAAAACTAGATGAACATGGTATTGTATCTAGGAACAAAGCTAGGTTAGTAGCACAAGGCTATAATCAACAAGAGGGAATTGATTATGACGAAACCTATGCACCCGTAGCTAGACTTGAGTCCATTAGGATATTACTTGCATACGCTTGTGCATTAGACTTTAAGTTGTTCCAAATGGATGTGAAAAGTGCATTCCTAAACGGTCTCATAAATGAGGAGGTATATGTAGCACAACCTCCAGGATTCATTGACTTCGAGTACCCCCGAGCATGTTTATAGACTTAAGAAAGCTTTATATGGTCTCAAACAAGCCCCTAAGGCTTGGTATGATAAGTTGAAAGCCTTTCTTCTTAAGCATGAATACTCGATGGGAATGGTAGATAACACTCTTTTCACCAAGAAGAAAAATTCAAACATCATAATCGTCCAAATATATGTTGATGACATTATATTCGGTTCAACTTGTCAAGATATGTGTGATGAATTCTCAAAAATCATGCATGACGAGTTTGAAATGAGTATGATGGGCGAGCTTAACTTCTTCCTTGGACTCCAAATAAAACAATTAGATGATGGAATATTCTTTAATCAATCTAAGTATATTAAGGAAATGCTTAAGAAATTTAGACTAGAAGATGTTAAGCCAATGAAAACCCCAACGGCTACGGACACAAAGCTCACCAAGGATGAAGAGGGTGAATCCGTAGATAGTACTAAGTATAGAGGTATGATAGGAAGTTTATTGTACCTAACGGCAAGTAGGCCCGATATCATGTTTAGTATCTACCTTTGTGCTCGCTTTCAAGAAGATCCCAAAACTTCTCATTTAGAAGCGGTTAAGCGTATCTTCCGATACATTAAAGGCACTATACACTTAGGATTATGGTATCCTAAAAGGACCGGCATAGAAACTATAGTTTATGCCGACTCTGATCATGCGGGAGATTATGTGGATTGAAAAAGCACTAGTGGCATTTGTACCTTCATGGGTTGTTGCTTAACTTCTTGGTTCTCCAAGAAACAAACGGCACTAGCTATCTCCACAACCGAAGCCGAATATGTAAGCGCCGAAAAGGCATGTCAACAAGCACTATGGATGAAACAAGCCCTCGTAGACTATGGCATTACACTTGACAATATTCCAATCATGTGTGATAATAAAGGAGCAATAGAATTAAGTAAAAATCCCGTGCAACACTCTCGTACCAAACACATTGAAATTCGTCACCATTTTCTTAGGGATAACGTACAAAAGGGTAACATATCTATTGAAAAAGTTACAACGGAGGAAAACATAGCTGATATTCTCACTAAACCCCTTAAGCGTGAACCATTCTTTTATCTTCGCTTAGGATTAGGAATGATGGAACATATACCATCTTAGATAACATAATAAATTTATCTCCTCTAATCTGAGTCTAGGATTCTTTTGCGCATGATGCAAGTTTTACTGACCAGGCTTTAATATTATATTAGTCTCGTTTACCTAAGGTCTACCTTTACGCACTAACGGACAGTGTATCCGATCGTGTGTGGTATAGCTAGTTGGTAAAGCCGAGGTCGTCCCAAGAGCTAAGTGTGTGGAAATTATCTAAGTTTGTGTCACGTTTAAAAGGGGGTTTTATAATTGAAAGATTAATTAAACTAAGAAAAGTAAATAACAAGACAAGTAAATAAAATAGAAGAAAATCAATAAGAGAGAAGTAGTGTTAACCTAATTACTACTCTTGTTATCATTTTGACTAGTTTTCTTAATGGTGCATCCTATCATATCGTCTGTGGATTTAATTCATTTCGGATCAGAGGGTTAAATCACCTATGTCTATCTTACACCTTATCCTATCCAAAACTATTGTAAAGCCTTGGGTTCATCAGTACGAAAATGCAAGAGTCATTAAATGCCTCTACTAACATGGACAAGTCTAACGAATGCGGCATGGTCAGATCATACACCCCTCTAACTCCGTTAAGTGTCTAGCATCGGTAGGTGGTCCTAGGGTTAATTCTCACGTGTATGGTGATATTGCTATCACCAAGTCACATCCTAAGCTACTTGCTTCCTAGGGTTAATTTCACAAGTCTCTAGGGAACAACCAATGCTAATCACTATGGGAACTAGAGTGTCCCAAGCCTCACCATGAAATTATACAAACAATAGATAATAGATGCGTAGAAAACTAAATCAAAACAAGAACAATTTCATAACTAGGCTAACACCAAGAGGTGTTTAGCCACTCATATTCATAATTGCAGTAAAACAAGTTTGAGTTAATACAAAAGTAAACATGAATCGAATACAAAACAAAGGTATGGATAAACTTATGATTGGTGTGTGAATCCTCCCTTGGAAATGACTTCTTTGAGGCTAGAACTTCGTTCCTCCTACTCTCTGAGTTTCTCCCAACTTTTGTGTGGTGAAAAGTGAATGAATAAACTCGGATTTAGGGCTGGTATTTATAGGCCCGACTTTGTTACGGCGTAGCTGATAAGATTGCTACACCGTAACCTTTGTAAATAAGTGTTACGACGTAGCTTGATCAAGTGCTACGAGCGTAATATCTTGATAAGAGTCTTCCTACGGCGTAGCTACTAGGGTTGCTATGCCGTAACTTCTTCCTTGGCCTTGTTAGTTCCTCTCGACCTCAAATTGGGGCTTACGTCGTAGTTGGAGAGTTGTTTACTCCGTAGAGCCCTTTAGTGGATCATTACGCCGTAGCCGTATGACTGGCTACGCTGTAGTCTTCATAAATTCTTTCTTACGGCGTAAGCTGATGTCCCTTTACGCCGTAATCTTCTTAAAGTCTTGCTACGGCGTAGGTGGATGAACCTCTACGCCGTAGTGAGTGCAGAATCCATAATTTCCACATATTTGCTTCAAAGTCCTTCCATTTCCGCGTATGTTCATTCATTTACTCATCTTTACCCTGAAACCAAAATAGGAAGAAATAAGAGTATATATTCTTCATACAAATTGAAAAGATGAGCATTTTAGAGGGCAATTAACACTTAAATCATGGGTAAATTTGACGTCATCAAATATCCCTGACGAGTCGTTTTTCAAGCGGTGAAGCTTATAAACTCGAGTCGTAGTCCCAACGAGGGTTGAACTGATCTCGTCACTCAAGATCGTGAGATATGTGAAGTGAATAAGGTTTAAAAGATGATTTGGTTTTGATTATACTACAACGACAATTAAAATGCGGTTAAAGTAAAGGAAAGCAATAAAGTGACGCAAAGAAAGTCAACAAGTAAAGTTGCATGAAATAAAATGACTTAAAGAAAACAAGAATTAAAGTGCGATAAGTAATTAAAACGGTAAACGAATTTAAAGACGATATGTTTGCAAAGCGACTTGAATAAGTTCACTAAATATGAGCTAAAGGTTTGTGACGAATTATTTTCCTTTCTCGAGATTAGTTGTCAATTAATCTTTTGAAGAGATAATAACTCTAGACAAATGATTTAATCGTTCTCCGGCTTTTGTTCTTCGAATAATAAAATCACAAGTCTAAATAATTTTAATGATTATTAATCACAAACACTTAACGTCCACACTTAGCTCACAAACCCGAATCACTAAGCAAACACGAATTTAACTACTCAAGACTCATTTTAAAGAAAGTAAATCGATAAAGAAATAAAAGTTAACTTGGAAATTAAAATGAACTTGGAAAGTAAAATGTTTTTGGAATTTTAGATTTAATAAATGAAAAATAAAAGTTTACTAAGCAAAGAAAGAAAAATAAAAGACTTGAAAACATTAGACGCTAATAAGGTTTTAATCTAAAACTGCAAAGACATAAAAATTAAATAAGAAAACGATGCTTAAAAGATTTTAAGAAAATTCGACAGAGTTCCATTTAGGTTTGGAGAAATAAAGACCTCACTCGATTAAATGATGAGGGGAACTCGTGCCTAACTCGGCAAAAGGAAGAAATTAAACTCGAAATCAAGCAAACCCTAGACCTTTGCTCGCTAAACCACTTGTCCCATACTCGCAAGCAATCAAACAAATCCATACTCGCAAAATCTGTTATCATACTCGCTAAGATCTAACAACCATACTCGCTAGACTAGGTTAAAACCATACTCGCAGAAAAAGGTTCCCATACTCGCTAACATGTAAACATACTCGCTAACTTTTAGATCATACTCGCTAAATAACCATGTGATACTCGCTAACTTGATCCATACTCGCAAAAAGAAACTGCCATACTCGCTAACTGAAGTTTCATACTCGCTAGATTTCATTTGATACTCGCTAGACCCATGCTCAAAACTCATACTCGCTAAACCCTACTCCCATACTCGCAAAAACCATGAAAAAGATGCTGGAACAAAAAGACGCAAGGAAAATCAATTCTAAACTCCTAAGGACTTGTAAAAGCTTTGTAGAAAACAACTTTAGACAACAAATAAGCTTGACAATAAGCTAACGTAACCATAACAAGCCCTAACCCATAATTTCTAAACCATACGAAAAGAAAAACATACAAAGGTGACAATAATATATAAAAGCTTTTATAAAAGATTAAAAATGATGTAAACAAAGATTAACAATAACAAAACTTAACTCAAAACATGTAAATCTTGAAGTAATCTAGAGAGAGAGTAGAGAGAGAAAACATAAAAAAAACATCATAAAACTTGATTAAAAAGAAAGGTTACACTACTCCTACTCCTAAATCTAACCTAAAAACTAACCTCAAAACTAACCAACTCTCTAAATGAGGTGGTGATCTCTATTTATAGGTCAAGAGCTTTGAAGGTTTGACAATGATGCAACTTAAGCCCTTGACCTTTACAATTTATAAAAGTAACACTAAAACTTCACTACAACGCTACTAAACGTGCTAAACATTAAACGTAAGTCCTTGTAACTTGAGGTAGCGTGTTGACGTGCTCTCTAAAAGTCTTCAAAGAATTAAAAGGATCACTTGCTCAAACTTGGAAGGTTTTCTTGTAGATATCCTTGAATATTGATTAAGTGTCTCTTTTATTTTCTTGAGCTTCTAAGGAATAATTTCGTCGTCACGGGCTTTTCTTAGGCAAATTTAATCTTTGACTCGGCTCTTTGACACTTTTCCATATCTCGTGCTCGTTTTAGGCTTTTTGGTTGATTTTGTTGCTATTTATGCAATATCTTTCCCTGCACGATCACAAACACAAAAACACGATATCTTTGGCGTTTAACGTTAGTTTTTGGTCTTTTAGAGCCTGAAAATGGTGAATAAAAGGTATGTGAATAAGCACATACCAATCCTCCCACTTGAACTCTACTTGCCCTCAAGTAGACCTTATTAGAATAATTCTCAAAAAGATATTCCCCATGAATTAGGAGAATATGAATTTAAAAACTCCCTATGCTAGAATATATCAAAGCCGAACACCTCACAAAATTGGAACAAACACTCACATCTCTCTCCTAATCTAAGTGTTAATTTCGGGGTAATCACTCAACGCACAGTCATAGAATGTATTCTATCATAGGCTTGGCAGTTACACAAATCTCTACCACTAGAGCTAAGGTCGAAACAATTCTTAAAGGCAATATTGGGTGAACACATATAAGGCTTTTGGGTGTAGCGTTGTTACTAACATACTACGGCAAATGCGACAAAGGCAATGGTACATGACCGAAACGCCGGGCAAGACACCAATGACTGCTCAAATCCCTCACCTAAGCATGATTCACAACTAAAGGGTAGGATAAGACATGGAATGCACAATAATGGTGTAAAATAAAAAAGAAAGCAAATAGTCTTAGCCTATAACCGAGTTGCTACCACTTGCCGTTCATCCAAAGTCCAAGTTTCAAAACGCAAGAATTGGATCATGTAACAAGTGTGTGCCATTAGAGGACGTCATGTTGGGCACCTCACTTGGTCTTCATGTTGGTGATCAAGAACCAACAACTTCATTCTTCAAATATGACCGAAGTGGCCTCTTCGATACTAATTCCTTCAAAGCTCTTATTATGGTGCTATACAAGGTTGCACCAATGATAACATATCTACATACGGAAATTCATATTTTTTTCATAACTAGTACAATAGAGATATCCCCCCACTTAGGATGAACAATACATTTACAATAGTGGGTTTTCTCATGATCTTCAATGATTTGTCTTCAACGTAGGTGTGATTCTTGAATCTCTTAACTTGGACCTCAAACTAGAACAAGTGGCAACTTCCCAACCATAGACCAAGACTACATGGTAGGCTAAGGTGTACAGGTGTATCGAAACAATATAATGGGTAAGAAACGAAAGGATAGGCTCAAAAGGGTGTATCTAGGGGTAT
>LBNU01029556.1:0-47988 GCA_014162995.1 Artemisia annua
TGTGTGGTTGAATTCGGTATTAAGTTGAAAAAGGCTCAAGCTCGTGCATCTATACGGCGTATACCAATTGGGCCGTATAGGCCTTGATTGCACTGGCCACGTCATTTATCTTCAAGTCCATACGACGTATGCTTAGAATGGGGTATACGCCGTATGGTCTCCAACACTTAGGTTGTGTTTGTTTTTTAAAAAGAGGCTCTTAACAGCCTCTGAATCTGAACCATTCAGATGCGGTCAGACATTTTGGCTGTTTACACCGTTTTTTTTTCCCGTGCAGACGCGGTCAGAGGCAGTAAGATCTTAATGGTCTAGACTTGAGAGGGGTGTCTTAATGACTCTTGTTGCTTCTTGTTGACAGAAAAATAACCAAAAAAAAAAAAAAAATAGTACGAGCAAGCAAATGTGCTATTCAAACATGAGTTTTTTTCCCCGTTCAGGTGCGGCCAGATTCGGACATTTACGCCTCATATTCAGATTCAAATGTGCGGTTCAGATTCAGATTCAGATTCAGAGCCTCTTAAAAAACAAACACCACCTTAGTAAATTTCTTTGAAGTAAATATGCATACGAGGTATAAAAGAATGAGGGTATACGATGTGTGTCTTGACTGAAATTTGTACTACTTCTCTTTTGGCTTCTTTCTTGGCGTTTTCAGGTCGTTTTCGCGTTAATTGCCCCACAGCTCCATATTTAACACTATAACGAAATAGAGAGCAATTACATACCAAATAACATATAAATGCTATAAAAAAGCAATTATCGTGAGATATTGATGGGTAAATAATGTTCTTATTAGATGTCATCAGTTATCTAAAGTTAACTTAAGCTGTTCAGGGGTCTCATACCTCATACCAAGTACTGGTTCCATTTGGTTCCAAGGTATATCAGGATTATGAGCTAGATATACAACCTTTTTTTTTTTTTTTTTTTTTTTTTTTTTTTTTTTTTTTTTTTTTTTTTTTTTTTTTTTTTTTTTTAAGCATGATCTATTTGACTAACATTAGGGTTTTCTACATCTAATTGTTCACTAGAAGTGACTGGTTCATCTATATACCTTTTGAAAACACCCTTATTACTAATAAGCTTATTAAGAAATGGATCTTGTGTTGTTACATTTAGAATGACTACACTCTCTTCTCCCTCATTAAGAAAGTCAACATAATCAATCTCATTATAAACACTTGAATATGTCTTGGATTATTTAGCATCAATTTTGGAAAGAATTACACTAGACTTTTGAAATAGGGAATTGTGTTAGTAAAGTAGTTTACTGAAATGAAGTAGTTTTGTGTTTGAATAAGCAGATGACTAAAACCAATTGACTTAAATGAAAACCAGAGCGAAATTATAGATATACACATCAATTATAAGTCATGTGGGTGACTTAACGAGAAAACCTAACGCCAGTTAGGGTTTTAGAGTCAGAGGGAGTGAAAATGGCCACGTTGGGGACTAAACGCGTGAAACCCTAGAGCTGAGGACCAAATGCGCAATATGCCTTGACTTTGTGGACCAACAGTGTAATTACCCAAGATTTGTAATAACTTTTGTTACAAATATTGTAACTACGGGCGAATTATGTAAATTTAGCTACAACTATTTTATTTTCATGACAACAGTTTAAGAATGATTTTGCAAGATCATATAATCCACACTCTATAGGGACCATTTATGTAAATTCTTATTACACGTCTGGTCTTACATTGTGTTCTCGAGTTTTTATTTTTGAAAGAAGAGAAAAGAAGTGGAAAGAAAACAAAATAAATTCGTGTTCCTAAGTTTTTTTTTAAGAGAAAAGAAGATGAGAGTAATTTTGGCTAAAATTCTCTCCAAAACCTTCTTCCCAAAAGTGAGATGATTTGGAGAGAATTTATATTAAGAAACTTTAAATAAATAAAATTACTTAAATGTCATAATATAAAACATAACTTTTATATATATCCAAGGGTATGATTGTAAAATCATCTGTTATCTATTCTTTTCTCTCCTTACTTGGGAACATGATATAAAAAATTTAATTTCATTCATCTCATCTTCTTTTCTGCCCATTTTTAACTCTTATCTTTTTTTCTTTTATAAGAACAGAGTGTTAAGGATAGATTTTTTAACAGACGCTTAAGGATAAGAACTATTTATGTAAACTTTCATTTTCACATAAAGACAAAAGTTTAAATATGATTTTCACACTGGCATGTAATCATAAGGGATGATTTATGTAAATTTATGTTACACGTTTGGTCCTTGCGGACGGATTTTTGTTACATATTTGGTTCTTGGGGATGAATTTTGCAACCACCTTTAGACCACAGGGATTATTTGTGTAATGTTAAGGAAAACACAAAAATGGGTTCCGTTCGATGAGCAGTACAATTTCTTAGAAATTGTATATATTTAAAATTTAAATAAAGTAAATGATGTAAAAAGGTAAAAAATATTACTCGTATATTTTAGTGTGTTTATTAGTTAATTACTTAATTTGTTATATCGCAATAAAAAGCGTATTAAAATGTAAAGCGTAAATGGTTAAGGGCTATTTAAAGTAAAGTAAAAAAATTGTCAAAATATAAAGCTTAATGGTTTTAAGCATTGTTGTTAAAATATTGATTCTGATCTTACGATTTTACAATACTACAAAGCAAAAACGATCCTGATCATACATAAGATCTTTGTGAGATAGAATCTTAATAGGATCATGATCTAAACCATAAGCTTCTAAGATCTCGATCGATCCAATCTTACTTTTCTCAAATCACAAGCTAAAATATACTTTGTGATAGCGTATCAATATTAGTGGTGTAAACCAACTAAATATATGCACGAATTAAGCCATTATCAAAACTCATCTGACATCGTACAGTGGGGATGCACAACAAGCGCTACTTTGTACGAGCCAAGGAAGAGTCTCCACATGTCCTTCATGTCTGCTCTCTAAATGATCAACAGCTGGCTCCCTCGCAGCCGTTGATCATCCCTCAAGGGTTTATCTCTAAACCCTACTCGCCTCTATATAAATAGAAGGCATCATACACAACTTCAATAAGTTTCACACACTTGGCAAATACTGCTTCACAACCATCTCAAATGGTCTTTATTTAAGTGTTATCCGAGCTTTTTGATCTCAATTATTCTCATCGAGTCCTTACTGTTCAACACAGGAAACCAAGCAACAAAACCATCCTAACCCATCTCTTAATACCAATTTACATGTCATACGTAAACATGGCGCCAACTATGGGGACAAGTTACGAAATAGCCACAAATTTCTCACATATTTTCACTCATTTTGCACTCAAAAACNTTTACAAAAGCTTCTTAACTAAACATATCTGGTGAACAACCCCCTCAAATTTCGGACATAACCAACTACCACCCCGGAACTCTCCGAGTAGATGATCCTGCTCACAAATAGAAGTAGAGTTAGCAAACGTCGAAAAAAAGACTCACCAGTCACTTAAAAACCACACAATAAGGTGTTTAAGGGAAGTGCATGCAGTAAACAACTACGTTAACCTGCACATGGCACCTTCCCAAGAAGAACCTACACGGTATCATGACGAACATCACGTTCTCAGGCCATCTCCACAACTAAGAACACATCAAGTATTCAGAGTTCAGGGAGGGGTTGAAGGCGCTAAAAGGTGTCAGGGAAGGGAACTGCAAAACATCTAGGTCATATCATACTACGTCAGCTCACCTAGAACAACTCGCAAAGCAAGATGGTTGGCTAGTTCTTAGGTAAACGCATTCCAACCTACTTATCATTTTCTGCATTACCTTACACATAACAATCAGGCCAAGACATCACTTAGTAGTAACCCTGAATATAGCATAACTATGAGCCTGACTCAGAAGGACACCCTGACACCTTTACCTAGCCCCTCCCCCGGAAGCAACATATACCCTACTCTACACCTAACTTAAACTTCGACTACAAATGCATAACTAGTCAAGTCATACACTAGGATACTTACAGAAGGAAAGATAAAGCATTTTCCTAGTCTACCTAAACATAGAAACTTCAAAACAAAAGCCCCCAAGGCTAACTCCATTATATGGACCAACAAACCTTCTTACCCTAATAGACTACCCAGGGTAAGCCACACTAACCAAATATCAAGTTTTTGCGTGTCAGGTATAATGTAGTTTGACTAATTGCACGTTTTGCTCATTTTTAAAAGGTTGGGGGATCATTAGTTTGAACTTATGAAAATTAATAGTTTGTAAGAACTTTCATAAGCTTGTGTGACAAATAAATATTATTTCATAAAATAACTTATTTTAAAAGTCGAAACTCTTATAAGCTATACCCCGAACACATCTAAAGTAGTAGTTTATAAAAAGCGACATTACATTGTTATGCATTTGATAAAATCCATAGCACCGAACATGGCGGAAAACAGCTTGTGCATTTCTATTTGACTCTTTGCTAACAATAGCCTAAGAATTGTTGTTAAGCGATAAACTTATTATATAATAAGCAATAGCTGATTATGATTGGATTAAAATTTTAACATAATAGGGATACTGTCTCATAAAAAGTGGAGACATAATCAAACACTTAATTGTGAAATAATGATTCTTGCTTTCTTAATAAATTTTAATAATAGTATAATTCGTAGCAATAACCCTAAAATGCTGTAGTTAGCCAAAAATCTATATCTAGTAGACGTGACCTTGTTAGTATTCTTACTTTGAGTTATGGCCATGCATGTCAAATGTGATTTTTAGTGATAATATATGCAAATTGTTGTTATTGACTTATTGTAATTGAATATTCTGGTTTAGAACTTTCAAACGGTTAAAATGATTTTTTTAGACAATTTTCACAATACCAGAATGTAAGTTTATACTTATTTTGACATTTTTGATCTAAAATGACTTAATGAGCATTCATCCATTTTTTTGTTGACATAAGCTTCTGGATTAGTTTTTGAGCAACCACAGCGAAAGCGATTGAACGATTTAGTCGACAAATACAGTTATTGACCATTGTTACGTGGTTTGAAAGTTCGTTAATCGCCACAAAATGACGACCACCACACTTTATGTTAGTCACCATCAAGAGGTTTGACAATTTATTTTATCACCAATCATCGAGAGGTTATGGTCTTTAATTAAATTTTACATATAACACATGCACAATTTTATAGCAATTGTTACAAAATTTAACTTAAAAAATCATTTCTGTATATCAAAAGTTCTTTTATTAGTTTACATTTGAAAATTGCACAAACTTGAACTTAAAAAAATCTTCGTATTGAACTTAAACTCTTTGGGACCATATATGCATTCACATTGACTAAAATGCACAAACTTGAACTCTTTGGGACCATATATGCCTTCAATCAAAATGCATAATTTTTCAAACTATAGTTTTAAATTTGCAATTTGACATCCGAATCTTAGCTATGACCACATGCATCTTCATATTTCATACTACTTTTCTTCATTTTGAGCAATCGGTCAATGACAATGTACAAAAGTACTACTTGTATATGTTTTTGCAAAGAAATCATGTAATGGTAAGATTCTTGTCACATACATTTAACCAAATTCTTAAAAGCATTTGTTGGAAAATATGACTTAACTTTATTCATTTAAACGAAAGAACTTCTAAGAAATTATTTTAAAGTAAAATGTTCCCTAATAATACCACCATTAATAAATCTTGTTAAAGAAGTGGTGGTGTATTTAGGGGAATAAAGTCATAAACGTTTCCATTAAACAAAAAAACATAGAGAAAGTATAAAGAAAATTAAACCGTGAGCTGTATTACAAGTCGTACACATGATTTTTTAATTATTTATTTTTCAACCCAAATCTTTGACTTTTGTTTCTATATTTTCTGTATATACATTTCTTTTTCCATTTTTGTCAAAAGTCCAGCAGGATCTCCGGTTCTCCATTTATTGCTATAGTATTTTTTACTATTTTGAACGATCAATCGAGATTGTATTTTGAAAATGTGATGTTGAGAAAAGAAAGTTTGATGTTTATTTACATGATAATGTACAGGGAGGTCATTCAAGTTTTTAACTTTTAACATATAGGCCATTTATTTATTGAAATGAACTTATAGGCCGTCTGACTATTGATTTGTTTTCGTTTTCACTAATTCTGGCTAAATTTATGCCCTTATAAGCTATAAGTAAGGAACTAACCTCTAACCTATCCAAACAATACGAATGAAAAGTTTGATGTGAAATATTCATTATACCCTTAATTTAAGTGTGAATGTGTATTATTAAAAGCACTATAGAAGGATAAAACTGAAATTTCGTGGCTTGTATTCGTATTAGTTTAATATGTTAGTATTAGGCTCATTCTTACCGTTCAATAAATATCCGGATTCAAGTTAACCGGAAATAGAAACGAAGATAAATACACAATTTACTGGCTCATACGTTACTTTCATTAAATGGGTGGCATATATGATAAAATTTTAGAAGTTAAGTACTAGTTAACAATAACTCGTAACGCAATGGTAAGCAAAATATTTAACTGATGATTGGATTTGTCAACAAACCATTTGCAAAAATAGATTTAATAGGGACAAAATGCAATTTTGGAAAATAATATCCAACTTTTTTTTTCTAAAAGTTATTTTTACTCACTTTTACAAAGACACACATAATTAACCACTTGTTTTAGTTGTTAGGTGTATGTTTAAGTTCAAACATCACAAGGTATACGTCTCGCATATGGTTAGGGAAGTGTCAAAAACTATCATGCAATACTCAAGTTCTGTCGTGTACATCCCAGTTAAAATACTCATGCTTATTGTATAAACTAAATAAGAAAAAACTTGCCCACTTTTCCATTTATACATAGTTGTGTGTGCAACTCCAAACACATCTAAATGTCTAGTTTGCAATAGTGAAAGAGAAATGATTGACATTAGTACATGTATGTCTTAACTTGTGTTTAAACTATATTCGCTAGTTCAAGGCTGTTAAGATCGAGATCCTACTAAAGATCGTTTTTTTTTTACAAGATCAAGATCGTAAGATCCCACCAAAATGTCTTGTCTTGCTAATAGGCGTTGATGGATCACAACGTTATACACATATACATATCTATTGAATATCAACACAAATTCATAAGATAGCTTACAAAAAATTTGACGTTTAAACATCATGATAATGACAATAGTGAAATACATTTAATTTTTTCAAGTTTTCATAGATAAATAAACAATTTAGTGAGATAGGAAAAAGAAGACATGAGTCGTAAACATACAACAAAAATCCAAAACATAAAAAGTTAATATATTTCAAATGTTTGGGTAACTTCATTTCTCACACCTAAATAAAATTAGAGTCTTCATCACAGCTTTGTATGTTTAAAAATATACATCTTGAAAAAGACTTTAGAAGCAAAATATAATAGTATAGAGTAATATAATAGCAAGGGAAAAAACACAAGTCTTATAAGTTATAAAAGGTTTTGGCATAAAATAATAAGATAACGCATCAAATTGGTAAGATCGGATCGAAAGCCAATCCTACGATCTTATGGACGATCCCACGATCTTACGGACGATACAAAGCACACGATCCTAAAATGATCTTGCAAGTTTTTTGTTGGTGGGATCGTAGAATCGTACGATTTTACGATCTTACTCGCGATCTTGACAGGCTTAGCTAGTTTATTGGTTTGTAAGAAAGTGACCCGTTAGTATCACTAGATAATTTGTATGCAGTTTTAAGCATAAATATAGATACAAATTTAGTCGTGCCAATCATTTTTCAAACATAAATAAGTTTAGAATTAGGATCTTCTAATGTCAAAATGAGCATGATGGGTCATGTTGAGTTTGTTGTGAGTATAGATTTGATTTAAAATAGAACAATGATCTCACAAAGATGGGCCACTTTTTCTTTCTCTCTCACAACAATCACAACATGACTTATCGTTCTCACTTTTTAAACACGAGAGAATCCTAATCCATAAGTTTATTAAAATTTGAGTTTTTAGCATTGTATGTTTGGGTCTTAAGTTCTTTTTATGGTTGTCTATCTATTATCTTTGTATGCTTGTATGTTTGCTTTTTTGTCTTTTGTCTTCTAGACTATTTATCTTTGTTATTGCTCATTTTGACATATGCACATAACCAGCACACTTACACTCGTTGAAGGCTTTCTAGAAACAGTGTCTCTACTTTCGGCTTTATCCTAGAATAAGGGTAATAGTTGTCTACATTCTGCCTCATCATAACCCGTTTCGAAAAAATTGGATATGTTGTTAATGTTGTTTTTAGTCACACATTTCGTATAACAACGTAAGCACACAAACATTCAAAAAAGATAAACCAAATGCTTATTATATTATACGATATAAATACCAAAGGACTTATGTTTTAGTGGTATCTTATTTTTGTGTGATAAATTTCTCAATCAAATGATGTGAGTTCAAGTCTTATTTAGCACACGTGAGATAGATTTGTCATATAAATATTATCAGATGACCGTTTTAAGAAAAAAAAAAAAAAATGATATAATATAAAGTGATAGATTTTTCTTGAAAACCCCGAGGTAGAGAGAAAAAAAAAATAAAAAATAAATAAATAATAAAATGGATTCATTTCATGAATGCATTTATTAAAGATTCATCTCCACATCTGCTTCCTAACTCTTACACCTCTTAAAAACCTTCACTTTTTTTCTCTCTCTAAAAAGCAAAAACAAAACCCCACTTCTCATAGTCAAATTTGTACTTCCAGTTTCCTTCAAAACCCAGATCAAAAAACCACTTTTCTGAAATGGGTTTTCTCCCAAACACTCAAAAATCAAATCTTTAATCACTTTCCTCATCTGGGTATCCTTAATTTTCACCAAAAATGGTACCTTTTCTCATTTTCTTGCTTTTTTCACTACAAAAATTGCTTCTTGTAAACTCCCAATGCAATTCCAATGACTTAACAGGGTTAAAAGCCTTCCAAAATGGATTTGATTCACCAATTGAAGGATGGGTTTTCAATGACACATCTTCAAGCTGTTGTAATTGGGTTGGAATCAAATGTGATGCAGGTAGGATTGTTGAAATAGACCTCTCTAAAAAAAGATTATCAGGTAATTTATCTGATGCACTTTTTAGATTTGAGCATCTTATGGTCCTTAATCTTTCACATAATTACATACAAGGTCATTTGCCTGATGTTATATTTCATTTTGGGAAGTTGGAAGTCTTGGATTTAAGTAGTAATAATATAACAGATGTGTTGCCAAATAGTATTGATTTGCCTAAGCTTGATGTGTTGGATTTAAGTGATAATTCTTTTAGTGGTGTGATTCCTGATGGTTTATGTGTTAATTCTAGTCGCGTTCGTGATATTCGGTTGGCTGTTAATTATTTCAGTGGGAGGGTTCCGAAATTTGAGAATTGTAGGTTGTTAGAGCATTTGTGTGTGGCGTCTAATTACCTTGATGGTGATATACCGAAATCTTTGTTCGGTTTGCCACGGTTAGGGGAATTAGCACTTCAGGAAAATAGGTTTACGGGGTTTGAAGGAATAGGGAATTCCACTAGTGGGTTGGTCCGTTTGGATGTTTCGTCAAATAGGTTATCAGGGGAGATACCTGATTGGTTTGATAGGTTTCCGAACTTAAGTTATTTTATAGCTCATTCTAATAATCTGTCTGGTGGGGTGCCTCTGTCGTTGTTGAATTCGAGAAGTGTTTCTTCTGTTAACTTGAGGAATAACTCATTAAATGGTGTGATCGGGTTTAACTGTTCTTCGATGGTTAATCTTACTTCACTTGATTTGGGTACTAATAATTTTTCGGGTAATATTCCTGGTAATCTTGTGTCCTGTAGAAAACTGAAAGCTTTGAATCTTGCTAGGAATAAACTCGTGGGTCAAATACCGGAAAGTTTTAAAAACTTTGAGTCACTATCGTATCTTTCACTTTCTAATTGTAGCTTCAACAACCTCTCGACGTCTCTTAAAATCCTCCAGCACTGTCCGAATTTGTCTGTTCTGGTTCTTACGATGAACTTTCATACCGAACAGTTACCATCTGAAGATGAGTTACAGTTTAAATCACTTAAAGCACTTGTGATAGCGAACTGTAAGCTCACGGGTAGTATTCCATCATGGCTTAATGGTTTAACACAGTTGCAGTTGTTGGATTTGTCGTGGAATGACTTGACGGGAACGATTCCGGCTTATTTGGGTGATTTTAAGTCCTTGTTTTATTTGGATTTATCGAATAATTCGTTGTCGGGTGAGATACCGAAGAGTCTAACACAGTTACCGAGCTTAATTTCAAGAGATATCTCGTTAGAAGAACCGTCACCTGATTTCCCGTTCTTTAAGAGGAAACGAAACTTGACTGGTAGAGGGCAGGCGTTGCAGTACAATCAGATCATGAGCTTCCCACCATCAATTGATCTTAGTAGCAACCTCCTCACTGGCCCGATATGGTCTGAGTTCGGGAACTTGAAAAAGCTACATGTTTTGGATCTGAAACACAATAATTTATCGGGTATGATACCGATTGCTTTATCGGGTATGAGGAGCATTGAGACATTGGATTTGTCGTATAATAATCTAACGGGAAGAGTCCCTCCATCCTTAGTGAACCTAACTTTTTTGTCAAAGTTTAGTGTTGCTTATAATAATCTAACAGGATTGGTTCCGTCTGGAGGTCAATTTGCAACATTTTCGAACTTGAGTTTTGAGGGTAACCCGGATTTATGTGGGGGTGGACTAGCAACATATAACTGTGAAAGTGAAACGATCCCGGTATCAACACCTGGTAAATCCAAGAAAAATATCGGGAAAATTGCTGGTATGGCTATTGGTATTTGTTTCGGGACGTTATTTCTTTTGGGTTTAACATACATTGTGGTGATTCGTGTCACTGGACGACAAGTAATTGATCCCGAAATAGAAGAAGGTTTCAATGGCGATGATAGCAGCAAGAAAATCGATGAAATGGAGTCAAAGATAGTTCTTTTTCACATGAACAAAGAGCTATCGATTGATGACCTTTTAAAGTCAACCAACAGTTTTGACCAAGCGAATATTATCGGGTGTGGCGGGTTTGGTCTTGTGTTTAAAGCCACACTTCCTGATAACCAAAATGTTGCCATCAAACGTTTATCTGGTGACTGTGGTCAAGTTGACCGTGAGTTTCAAGCTGAAGTGGAAACGTTATCAAGAGCTCAGCATCCGAACCTAGTGCTTCTTCAAGGGTATTGCAAACACAAGAATGAAAGACTTCTTATATATTCGTTTATGGAAAACGGGAGCCTAGACTATTGGCTACATGAAAAACNATTAAAGGAGCTTACTATAGAGTTAAAAGGCAAGATCTTGATTTTGTTCCTATGGGTTCAGAAGCTGAAGAAAGAAAGTTTTCCAAAAGGAAAATTAAGCAAAGTGAACCTGAGACAATTAAGAAGACAAGAATTGCTAAAACTACAAAAGTTCAATCTGAAGAGTTCACAGAAGAACAGTTGACTGGTATGATATTGATTGAAGAAGAAGACTTCTATCCTGACCCACTGCAAGTCAGACATCCTATTGTTGATTGGGAAGTTTACACTGCTAGCAATTTTGCTCCATGTTGGAAAATCACAAGGCTAGGAGGTGAAACTTCATCATTCATTCAGTTTGAAGAACTTATTAAAGCATGTGACAGAGATGATCTCAATGCACTGTGGAGATTGGTTCAAGAAAGATTTGATGTTGGCAGTCTGAAAGATGTAAAAGAAATGCAGTTATGGGTTGATCTAAGAAGGCTCTATGAACCAAATTTGACTGACAACTTTTGGAAGTTTGAAGCTAGAGGTATGGAAACTACATGGACTTACTATGACTCATTATTCCTTAACAACCCCTCTCCCCAACCCCGTGCTAAACGTGGATATATAATACTCAAACATCGTGAATATAAATTATTGACTTTAAACATCATCACTTGTTCAAAATGATGGTGACTTGTGTAAACTTTTATTGTGTGCATGTACTTTTTATTAGAGATAAATATGACCCTAACCTAATTATGAGTTTGGAGCCATTAGGGTCCATATATCATATATATGTACTTTATAAATTATACTTTGCCTAATATAATACAATATACTTACGGGGTTTTCATCATCTAACATGGTATCGGGGGTTTTCATCATCTAGCATGGTATCAGGTCTGATCCTCATATCTAGACGACTAAGTTGAGCGCCTCCTATAGCTACCAATAATTACAACACGTACCCTTCATGTGAAAGACCGAAACACCCTTCACGTGACAAGCACATGTAGCAGATAACAGAGAAAACTTTGTATCGTTCGTCCCCAGTGATGTATAATGTTTAATGTTTACTGATGGAGAGATGCATATATACTTCTCTGTCAATAATGTATGGTGTGAAAATGGGCAAACCACATGGCTGAAACTCCAAAACTTATTTTAATGAATTGCAGACGTGTCATTGCTATTAGTATTTTCTTGATTGCAATTATATTAATAGGAGAACGTTGAGATATCTTGAAAAACCTTCTCCCCCTATTTGAATATACAAATAGCCTAGGTGAAGCAGGTTTTGGTTTTTAGTTATCAGGTTATGGTGTTTGGTTTTTCAGGTTCATACCTGCTTCAGGGACTTGGGTTCAGGTTGATGTAGTTATCAGGTTGTGGGTTATTAGGTTTGTGGGTATCAGGTTGTGGGTTGACATATCAGATGGTAGTGTTTGTGTTATTCAGGGACTTGAACATGCGGGTTTACTTTGGGGTTTAAGTACCTGAATGTTCAGAGATGCTTTTGGAGCTCGGGTTCAGGGTCACTCTTTGGTTTGAGTGACATGAACAATCTGATATCATACCCAGAGTCATAGTCTTCTTGTGTGATTCTAACCACTCCCTGATCGAGTTTCAACCCACTCAGGCTCAGCTCAAACGACCATCCTTATAAGTGTAACCCGTAAGTCCCATAACCAACTCTTACTCTGTTCTTATCCACCCTGACATAACCATCAGCTAACCCGAATTCATCTAACCCTGGTTTTTCAGGGACATTCTTACCCTGGTGTTTGGTATTTTCAGGTGCTGGACTTCCTTTCAGTCACCTTGGGTTTGGTTTGTGGTTGAGGTTCGGGTTTGGTTCTCAGGCTTTGGTTATGGTAATCAAGGTTTCAGGGAGCTTAGTGACCAGGGTTCAGGGACCTGACCATTCAGAGTGTTGTTCTCAGCCCGAAAGACACACCATCATCGGATCTTTAGCATGCCCTGAGTCAGACCCTTCTTGTGTGAATTTATAATTCCCTGATCCTCATCAGGAACACCAGTTTATCTCAGGCTCGGTTTCAAGACAATCTTCAGGTTCAGTGAGTCAGGTTTCAAGTGGTGAGTTGTGTTTCAGGGAGTCTCAGATTATAGACCCTCGAGTTCAGGGTCTTAAGTTATCAGGTTTTAGTGACTCGGTTTCAGTCACCATAAGTGCCACCAGATACTACTACTCCTTGATGTTGCGAACCCATTGATTTGAAAAAAGCTCAACCCGAGAACCACCTCCCCTGATCATTATCACACCTGGTGAAATACCCATCAACTCTCCCTGATTACAACCCGATCAGACTCTGTCTGAAAGATACAGCCTCTTGACCTTGTTACTCACTGAGTCAATCTTCACACCTCAGTTTGTTGAGTTTCCACACTGAAACAATATTTCAGTGGGGAGTGACAAGATTAAGGGGTTCAGTGACCTGAATGGGGTTAAGGTTTGAGGGGTTCAAGTTATGGGGTTTCACTTTTGTGTTTCAGTGAGTGACACCGATCAGACTCTGTCTGAAAGATACAGCCTCTTGACCTTGTTACTCACTGAGTCAATCTTCACACCTCAGTTTGTTGAGTTTCCACACTGAAACAATATTTCAGTGGGGAGTGACAAGATTAAGGGGTTCAGTGACCTGAATGGGGTTAAGGTTTGAGGGGTTCAAGTTATGGGGTTTCACTTTTGTGTTTCAGTGAGTGACAGTGACTGAGTTCAGGTACAGGGTTTAGTCAAGAATACATGTGGTTTCTCCCCCTCAAAAATTGCACCATTAGTAGCAATTTTTGAAGAGCCGACATTTGATTTTTGACTTTAGGTGGTAAGATGCACGTTTCAAGTGCTAAGGTTTTAATGTGAGGGTTAAGGTTTCAAGTTGTATGCATCTCAAATTCATGCACATCGCTTGATCCTCCTGACTTCTTCACTTACCATTCCCTGATAATCAGCTTACCGACTTCCTTAGGGTATCTGGTTAATCTCACTTCTGGTGAGGTTATGGTTCAAGGTTTGCTCAGCCCGAACACCATTTAAACCACACTCCCTGATCTCAGTGTCCCTGATTCGCTCAGCCCGAAACAACACCATTCACTGATTTTTTTCAATCCCACTCACCTGAACGACACATAATCACTGATCTTTATTAACAGACAAATTGACACCACATTTTGTGTTCTTTGAACACCCATATATCCAATTACTCACTCTCGTCTTCATTACCCCCTGACACAACAAATCATTCCCTGATACAACACCAACTGATCTCTTATAGCTCCTTGATTCATCAATATACGTACTGATAACTTAACATATCCGTACTGATGACTTCGGTTATCACTATCTGATTCAGAGTCCAATTTCTGAACATCATTAACCTATCTTACCAATACACTGATTATTAACAAAACAAATCCGATTCAGAATCCGTAACCCACACTTCATCAGTTAACCATTCCAGTTAACAAATATAATCCCATACCAATTCAAGCCTAATCCTTATAACACTTAAACTCCACAAATCCGATTCAAACCCAGTTTCCATCTCGAACCCTATCTGTCTTCTAATCACAAGCTCATCATTATTTCTCATTATAGCTAACAAAAAATCCTTTAACACCTATAAATCACACACTCGATTAAAAAAAACCATCTTCCATCTCAGCTCGCAACTGAAACAACCTCGCCCCTGATTTTTGTTTAGGTTTTGGTGTCGTTTTTTCTGTGTGGTGGATTTGTTAGGTGGGTTTTGTGATGTTTTAGATCTGTGATGAGCTTTGTGGTGTCGATTTTTGGGGTGTGATGATTTTTTTGTTTTATAGATCTGGGTTTTGGAGTGGATTATATGTGGGATTTGGTGTCTGGGTTTAGATCGAGAGTTTTATAAACTCTTGAAGATTTGTGAGATTTTTGAGAACCGTTTTTTTTGTTTTTGATAACAGATCTGGGTTTTTGAAGGTGATGGTTTGCGTGAGATTATTTTTGTGACGTTTTGGGGATGAGGATAGGAGTTTTGTGGTTGTGATGTATGGGTTTGACTGATTTTATAAATCAGTGTTGTTTTGGGTGGGTTTCTTTTGTCATTTTGTCAAAATATAGTGTATTTCTCCCTCTCAAAAACTGCTACTACTGTTACAGTTTTTGAAAATTTCTACACTTATTTTGACATAGAAGAATGTTATCAGCAGTCATACATGGATCTGGCTCATAAGAATGAACCTTTGGCTCTGATACCACTTGTTGGTCCATGGAAATTGAGCAAATCTTGATAAACATAAATTAGAACTTCATTAATAATAATGAATAAAAAGTTACAAGATTACTCAAAATACATATGACTACATGATAACATCTTCAGCTTCTTTACGGGGATAATCTCGGTATATTATCCCCGTTAGAATGACAATGAACTCTCATTGATCCAAGCTATGCTTGAGATTCAATGAGAGGATCTTCCTAACAACTAAAACTAAGTAGAAATGGATAACTATCTCTATTACAAACATACATATATATAGGTAAAAAATACAAAGACATGAGATGGTGGTTGGTGAGATGTCATGATCAAGTGGTCCTCTTCATCTTCTTTTGGAAAAGCACCAACATTCCTTTTAGATCAGTCATAACAATATTCCACCTTCTATGGCAATTTCCTTGTACTTTGTTTGACTTCCCTTTTGGAAGTTCCCGCCCATATTTATCAGTATGTTGTAGAGATAGCTATAGGGAGTCAGTGAGTTATTGTCATCACTCACTGACTCCATTACCTTCTCCTTTGGTTCAGGGATCATTCACTGAGTACCGCCTCACTGAATGATTGAGTCTTTCTTCTTAGACTCGGTCTGAACATCCTGAAGGTAACTCACTGAGTGACTGTTCACTCAGTGACTTGTTGATGTTTAAGGTTAACTTACTATTTTATTCAGTAAGTTAGGCTATTTTATTTTCAAATCTTGTCAGGGCCAATTGGGTCAAATTTTGGACCCAACAAATACCTCCCTCATTGTCAAATTCCCAAACTATTTCTTATTTAAACTTGAGAAACAATTCTTTTGATGGTTCCATTAACCTCAACTGTTCCATGATGGTTAATCTTACTTCACTTGATCTGGGCAGTAACAACTTCTCAGGTACACTACCTGCTAATCTTGCAACTTGTCGAAATTTAAAAGCTATAAATGTCGCGAGGAACAACCTCATAGGCCAAATCCCGGAAAGCTTCAAAAACTTTCAGTCACTCTCTTATCTTTCAATTTCCAATTGCAGCTTCAGTAACCTGTCAACGTCTCTTAAAATCCTCCAGCACTGCCCGAATTTGACTGTTTTGGTTTTCACGATGAACTTTCATGCTGAAAGGTTACTATCTGATCATAACAACTTACAGTTTAAATCACTCAAAGCACTTGTAATTGCAAACTGTAGGCTCACGGGTAGTATTCCATATTGGCTAAATGGTTTAACACAGTTGCAGCTTCTGGATTTATCATGGAATGACTTGACGGGAATGGTTCCGGCTTATTTCGGTGATTTTAAGCTTTTGTTTTACTTAGATTTATCGAGTAATTCGTTGTCAGGAGAGATACCGAAGAGTCTGACACGGTTACAAAGCCTGATTTCGACAGATATCTCATTAGAAGAACCGTTTCCAGATTTCTCATTCTTCATACGAAGAAACACGAGTGCAGGGTCAAGGTTACAGTACAATCAAATCATGAGTTTTCCACCTAAATTAGACCTCAGTGGAAACCACCTCACGGGTCCAATATGGCCAGAGTTTGGAAACTTGAAAAAACTACATTCTTTGTATTTGGGACACAACAATTTATCAGGTAGCATTCCCAGTTCGTTATCAGGTATGAGGAACATAGAGATATTCGATTTGTCATATAATAGTCTAACGGGAACAATTCCTCCAACTTTGGTGAGACTAAGTTTTTTGTCTAGGTTTAGCGTTGCTTACAATAATCTAACTGGGATTATTCCTTCCGGTGGCCAGTTTTGGACCTTTCCAAACTCTAGCTTTGAAGGAAACGCTGGTTTATGTGGTGTATTTTTTAACAAGTGTGAAAAAAATCAGTTGTTGAAACCTCAGCTGGCTTCTGAAATGAATGATGGATTCGCTATACTTCGTCTGCTTGTGATCATCGGGTTTGGAACTGGTTTCCTTCTAGCCGTCCTCCCATTGATTGTTGTTCCTGGAATCAGGGGTGCACGTACACAGAACGGATAAATTTGAGTAACGTTGGTTCATGTTCCCTGTCTGTTGGTTATGTTGAATTGTTGAGGTGTTATTACTTTTAAGTAGCATGATAGTTACACTGTAAGATACATGCTATGAGTGAGTGTGTGTATGTAATTCAAATTCTCTCTTTTTCTCATATCTCTACCGTTATCTGCTTCTCTTCCTAGATTTGTTGATTCTGTACACCACAATTACATGGTACCAGAACACGCCTAGATTTAACATTTTTATAATTACCACAAAGTCAGGATGAGAACTAGTTAGTACAGGAACCTTAACATTGAATCATTGGGTAATCTTTGGTAATTTTTACGATGAATGATGTATTAAGGTTATGTGTGAATGTTATTGTTTCTGGGTTCTCAGTAGAAGCAGAGGTAAATTCCACTTGCAATATTTCATGACTTTAAACATCATTCCTATTTGGCTTGACTGAAGTTTTAATAAAATAATGAATATTATTGTTCATATACACGTATACCCCATAAGTCAATTTCTTCGATTAAATATACTTGAAATGAATATTATCAATGTAACATTTTTTTAATTCCTTAACAACCCCTCTCCCCAACCCCGTGCTAAACGTGGATATATAATACTCAAACATCGTGAATATAAATTATTGACTTTAAACATCATCACTTGTTCAAAATGATGGTGACTTGTGTAAACTTTTATTGTGTGCATGTACTTTTTATTAGAGATAAATATGACCCTAACCTAATTATGAGTTTGGAGCCATTAGGGTCCATATATCATATATATGTACTTTATAAATTATACTTTGCCTAATATAATACAATATACTTACGGGGTTTTCATCATCTAACATGGTATCGGGGGTTTTCATCATCTAGCATGGTATCAGGTCTGATCCTCATATCTAGACGACTAAGTTGAGAGCCTCCTATAGCTACCAATAATTACAACACGTACCCTTCATGTAAAAGACCGAAACACCCTTCACGTGACAAGCACATGTAGCAGATAACAGAGAAAACTTTGTATCGTTCGTCCCCAGTGATGTATAATGTTTAATGTTTACTGATGGAGAGATGCATATATACTTCTCTGTCAATAATGTATGGTGTGAAAATGGGCAAACCACATGGCTGAAACTCCAAAACTTATTTTAATGAATTGCAGACGTGTCATTGCTATTAGTATTTTCTTGATTGCAATTATATTAATAGGAGAACGTTGAGATATCTTGAAAAACCAAAAATATAGAGTATTATATCTTACTAATGCATCTGGATCCCCACCAATGACTTGTTAGTCCTATAGCAACCCAATCGTTGACATGCATGTTTCTACAGATAAACAGATCCAACTCACTTCCTAAACACTGAAAAATGAAATTTTCACACCTTTGGTTCTTGTTAGTTTGATGTTTTTTATTAGTTTCGTGCATATGCTTAAGATGGTTGTTGCATTGGAGATATGGTTACTTGTAAGTATGTTTATATTCTCACTACAAACTCAGATTCTTGTGAAATCGCAGAATCTAGTGTGTGATTCAGATGATCTACGTGGATTAACGGGTTTTATGAACGGGTTGGACTCACCAATCAATGAATGGTGGTTTGCAAATGCATCATCTTTATCATCTTCTAATTGCTGCAACTGGGTAGGCATCACTTGTGATTCATCTTCGGGTAGGATTGTTAGATTAGAGCTTCCAAATAAAAGATTATCTGGTAAGTTATCAGATACTATTTTTAACTTAAATCAGCTGAGAAGACTCAATCTTTCACATAATTTACTTAATGGCCCCCTTCCCGTTTCGGTTTTTCATCTGGCCTATTTGGAAGAGGTAGATTTGAGTGGCAATTTTTTTGATGAGGTTTTACCGGCTAGCGTAAATCTCCCTGCGCTTGAAGTATTAGATGTCTCTGATAATAACTTAAGGGGTTTCCTTCCATTTGGTATATGCGTTAACTCCACCAGAATTCGTGTTCTTAGCTTTGACATCAACTATATCACTGGAATCATTCCAAATCAATTTGAAAATTGCAATTCACTTGAACATCTATCTGTGGCTTCAAATTATATTTCAGGTGTCATACCAGATTTCTTATTCAGACTACCAAGATTGAGGGAATTGGCTCTCGGGGACAATGAGTTCACGGCCCTTTCCGGAGTCAGTAATTTTACTAGTGGTTTGGTTCATTTAGATTATTCAACTAACAGGATCTCAGGAAACCTACCTGACTTCTTTCATTGCTTTCCGAATCTAAATTACTTTTCAGTGCATTCAAATAACCTGACTGGTGAGGTGCCTCTGTCGTTGTCAAATTCAAAAACTATTTCTACTCTTAACTTAAGAAACAATTCTTTAGATGGTTCAATCGAGTTTAACTGTTCCATGATGGTTAATCTTGCTTCACTTGATCTAGGCAGTAATAACTTTTCGGGCACCTTACCTGCTAATCTCGCATCTTGCCAAAAGTTAAAAGCTTTAAATCTTGCAAGAAACAAGCTCACAGGCCAAATCCCGAAAAGTTTCAGAAACTTTCAGTCCCTTTCTTATCTTTCAATTTCCAATTGCAGCTTCAGTAACATCTCAATATCTCTTGATATTTTACAACACTGTCCGAATTTAACTGTTTTGGTTCTTACAATGAACTTTTATACCGAACAGTTACCATTGTATGATGATCTACAGTTCAAATCACTAAAAGCTCTCGTGATCGGAAATTGCAGGCTCACAGGTAGCATTCCAACATGGCTAAAAGGTTTAACACAGTTGGAGCTGTTGGATTTATCACACAATCGCCTAACAGGAACCATTCCGTCCTATTTTGGTGATTTTAAGTTTCTCTTTTACTTGGACTTATCAAACAATTCCTTGTCAGGAGAGATACCTAAGAAGCTAACAGGGTTACAAAGCCTGATTTCAGGAGATATATCAGTAGTAGATCCGTCCCCAGATTTCCCCTTTTTCAAAAGTAGAAACATTAGCAGTAGAGCGTTGACGTTACAGTATAATCAGATAATGAGGTTTCCACCTCAAATAGACCTCAGTAGAAACCACTTCACAGGACCAATCTGGCCGGAGTTTGGAAACTTAAAAAAAATACATGTTTTGGATCTTAGACACAACAATTTATCAGGCACGATTCCTGGTTCTTTATCAGGTATGACCAGCATAGAGGCATTGGATTTGTCATATAACAGTCTAACAGGAATAATCCCTTCATCTTTGGTGAGACTAAGTTTTTTGTCTAAGTTTAGTGTTGCTTACAACAATATTACAGGGATGATTCCTTCTGGCGGCCAATTTTGGACCTTTCCCAACTCTAGCTTTGAAGGAAACCCTCATTTGTGTGGTAATTTTTTTCTCGATTGTCTGAAGAATCACAAGTTGTTGAATCCTCCGGCATCTGATAAAGACGGTGAATTCTCTATGCTTCGTTTGTTTGTGATCATTGGGTTTGGAACTGGTTTCCTTCTCGCCGTCATTCCTTTGCTTGTTATTCCTGGAATTAGGGGTGCACACAGAATGGATAAATTTGAGTAACGTCGGGACAGGTTCTCATCTGGTTGTTACCTTTTTGTATTGTGATTGTGTGATATATGTTCAGATATGTTAAGGTGTACGTTATTAGTAGCATCATAGTTGTACTGTAAGATATACGTGAATGTGTATATATAATTGATAATCTCTTTTTTTTTCTCAGTTCTGTGCTGTTATCCAGTTTTTCCTTCTAGTTTTGTTGATTGTCTATATAACACTACTTACATGGCACACACGTAGATTTTACACATGTCGACCGCAATATAGGATTAGAAATAGTTACTACAAGTCTACAAGAACCTTAATTTCAACTGCCAATTCAACAAACAATATGTTGGCTGTACTTATTAGTAAAAAGAGCAATCTCTAACAGTTGGTCAAGGGAACTCTTTTTATTATTCCATCACTCGTTCAAAAAAAAAATATTCGCCATTGGCGTTAAAATATATCTTGAAAAATAATAAGTGGTTGCAAATAAGAGCTTTACACATTGAGATTTCATTTCAACCCCTTTCCATATTAGGTAGTTGCAAATCTCCCATTTACACGTAATTATATTTTCAAACAAAATACAAGTATACTATTCATCTGAGATGGACATACCCCATCCAGAGATTCTGAAACAGCAACTAAACAAATGCAGGAAACAATACAATCTCAGACAATACTAGCCCATATATCTGATAGCACTACATCAGATTTCAAAATCAAAACTGCAAGTATAACATCTCCAATGAGAGCATATTGCAAAGCTTTTTACTATTCAATAAAGAGTTAGTGGAAATTAATAAGTCAATTATGGATTATTTGCATCCAATCACTATAATTAATCAGCCTATTTCACCGAATGGGCAAACTTGTCAGTAAGAATCCACTAATAATCAAGTTTTAATACGCAATCTAAAACCGGATGCTAAAAAAACTTAGTTTTTCTTATATAAGGTGATGAGCATAGACACTACTCTCATCCATTCACTCAAAAATAAGCTGTTTAAATAAGCATCTCAAACACCCATGGTTATGGCAGAGCTGTGTATGCAGTGATAGATTTGTGACACCAAGCACATGACTGGACAAAGTCAGACCTGAGATTAAAATTGCAATCAATATCACAAGGAAGCTTGACAATCAATGCTAATATAATTCAGATCTAACGCCTTGCTGCAAAACAAATTTGCAGACTGCATCATCAGCATTCTTCTCACAGGAATCCTTCTTATCATCATTCTGTAACATAATTGAAAGCAGAAATTAGTTAAATACATGTTCAATTACAAACGTGTATGGAGTTGTTAGCTATCGTGACTGCTTTGTAAAGCTAAAAATAGTACTCCATAATTCCGTATAACAGGAACAAGTGAACAACTCGTCCATCTTTGGTGAGCGAAGTTTTTTGTCTAAGTTAAGCATTGTATACAATAGTTTGACACGAATTATTCCTTTCGCTGATAAGCTCTGGACCTTTCTAAACTCTAGCTTTGAGGGAAACCCCGGTTTATGTGGTGATTATTTTGTCAACTGTCTGAGAAAAGAGTTGTTGAAACCTATGGCATCTGATATATACAAAAAAAATGCTATCCTTGGTGTGCTTCTAATCACTGAGTTCAATACTAGTTCCCTTCTCAGTTCTTACCTTCAGCCCATTGCTTGTCGTTCTTATATTTAGTGGTACATTTTGAATGGGTAAACTTGAGTATGGTCGTGCTCTCCCTAGGCTAACCCCAAACTCATTCCCATATATGATATATGTATGATGAGCAAGTTTTAGGTATTATTAACTGCGCGTATAGTTACCGTGACCATACGCGTGTGTAATACATATACTCTCTTTTTGTCCATTTCACTGTATATATCAGTGTCTAAAATGGATGAGGTTTTCCAAGTTCACGTTACCCCGCCAGCCGAGGTGTTTTCGTTCACTGATTCTGGTTGTGTGAAGTTGAACAAGCTGATAATATTGATTACTGTGACAAACTTTTCATTGAGAAAATGATGAAATTACCTAATAACTGTTAGCTGTACAAACGAAGATAGTTGTTCTTTAGAGGATAAAGGATAAGTGTGTGTTAGCTATATCCTTATCATGTCTAGTTGTCCTTAGCTAGAGATTAGCAATTGTGGATCATCAAATAAATCAATAAACACATTATTCTCTCATACTTACAATATAATGATTCTTGCTTTCTTAATAATAGTATAATTCTTAACAATAATAACCCTAAAATGCTGTAGTTAGCCAAAAAATTTATATCTAGTAGACGAGACTTTGTTAGTATTCTTACTTTGAGTTATGGCCATGCATGTCAAATGTGATTTTTAGTGATAATATATGCAAATTGTTGTTATTGACTTATTGTAATTGAATATTCTGGTTTAGAACTTTCAAACGGTTAAAATGATTTTTTAAGACAATTTTAACAATACCAGAATGTAAGTTTATACTTATTTTGACATTTTTTTTTTTTTTTTTTTAATCTAAAATGACTTAATGAACATTCATCCATTTTTTGTTGACATAAGCTTTTGGATTAGTTTTTGAACAACCACAACGAAAGCGATTGAACGATTTGGTTGACAAATACAAATATTGACAATATGGTATGTGGTTTGAAAGTTCGTTAATCGCCACAAAATGACGACCACAACACTTTATGTTAGTCACCATCAAGAGGTTTGACAATTTATTTTATCACCAATCATCGAGAGGTTATGGTCTTTAATTAAATTTTAAATATAACACATGCACAATTTTAAAGCAATTGTTACACAATTGTTGATACAAAAGTTGGGCGTTCCTTGTTTCGTATCAATTGCTTGATATTGCTTGAGACCTGCGCACTAAGAAAGAAACAAACACCGTTAGGCTTATCGAGGGATTGTCTCCCCCGATTATCCTCCGGCGTGAGAGTAAGTAATCGTAGTTTTAGGGTTGTGAGAAGAGTTAGGATTGCTTTGTGAATCGTACCTTTTCGAGGGTTAGGGTTCCCTCTATTTATAGGCATGTAACCGATAAGGTTACTTGTTCCTTACTCTACGGCGTATTCGCCGATATCGGATATCGCTAGTGAATATCTTCCTTGTTTAGAAGATATCCCTTTATCCGTTCCATAAATATGTTTTGGGCTTGGGCCTTATGGGCCAAAGCCATCCAGTTGGTAATCCAACTGTCATGAATCTGGGTCACGCGTAGCGGGCTTAAATATTAGTATTGTTTACTAATCGGGTCCGTGACCCGGTGTAGACTATACGTCATCAACAATTTAATTTAAAAAATCATTTCTGTATATCAAAAGTTCTTTTATTAGTTTACATCTGAAAATTGCACAAACTTGAACTTAAAAAATCTTCGTATTGAACTTAAACTCTTTGGGACCATATATGCATTCACATTGACTAAAATGCACAAACTTGAACTCTTTGGGACCATATATGCCTTCAATCAAAATGCATAATTTTCAACTATAGTTTTAAATTTCCAATTTGACATCCGAATCTTAGCTATGACCACATGCATCTTCATATTTCATACTACTTTTCTTCATTTTGAGCAATCGGTCAATGACAATATACAAAAGTACTACTTCATTAGTATGTTTAAGCAAAGAAATCATGTAATGGTAAGATTCTTGTCACATACATTTAACCAAATTCTTAAAAGCATTTGTTGGAAAATATGACTTGACTTTATTCATTCAAACGAAAGAACTTCTAAGAAATTATTTTAAAGTAAAATGTTCCCTAATAACGCCACCATTAATAAATCTTGTTAAAGGAGGTGGTGGTGTATTTAGGGGAATAAAGTCATAAGCATTTCCATTAAACAAAAAAAACATAGAGAAAGTATAAAGAAAATTAAACCGTGAGCTGTGTTTCAAGTCGTACATATGATTTATTAATTATTTAATTTCCGACCCAAATCTTTGACTTTTGTTTCTTAAATTTTCCTGTATATACATTTCTTTTTCCATTTTTGTCAAAAGTCCAGCAGGATCTCCGGTTCTCCATTTATTGCAAAATGTATTTTGAACGATCAATCGAGATTGTATTTTGAAAATGTGATGTTGAGAAAAGAAAGTTTGATGTTTATTTATGGGATAATGTATATGGAGGTCATCTAAGTTTTCAATTTTTAATATATAAACTACTCATTTATGGAAATGAACTTATAGGCCGTCCAAATATTAGTTTGTTTTCGTTTTCACCAATTTTGGCCAAAATTATGCCCGAAAACTATCAACTATAAGTAAGGAACTAACCTTTAACTTATCCAAGTAATATGAATGAAAGTTTGATAAGAAATAACGATTATACCTTTAATTTAAATGTGAATTTATATTACTAAAAGTACTTTAGAAGGATAAAACTGAAATTTTGCGGCTTGTTTTTTATTCGTATTAGTTTAATATATATGTTAGTGTTAGGTTTATTCTTGCCGTTCAATAATTATCCGGATTAAGTTTGACCCGAATTGGTGTAAACGAAGATAAATACACAGTTTGGTGACCTATAAGTTACTTTTATTAAATTGGTGAGCTATATGAGAAAAACTTAAAAGTCGGGTGGCCTCCCGATATATTATCCCTTTATTTATTGTTGTATTTGCATTTGTAAGACGCTTAACAATAACTCATAACGCAATGGTAAGCAAAATATTTAACTGATGACTGGATTTGTCAACAAAGTGACAAACCATTTGCAAAAAAAATAATAGACAAAATGCTATTTTGGAAAATAATATCCGACTTGTTTTCTAAAAAGTTGTTTTTACAGATACACACATACTTAACCACTTGATTTAGTTGTTAGGTGTATGTTTAAGTTCAAACATCACGAGGTATACATCTTGCATATGGTTAGGGAAGTGTCAAAGACTATCATGTGATACTCAAGTTCTATCTTGTACATCCCAGTTAAAAGACTTGCGCTTATTGTATAAACTGAACAAGAGAAAGCTTGCCCACTTTCCCATTTATACATAAGTTGTGTGTGCAACTCCAAACACATCTAAAGTTTGTAATAGTGAAAGAGAAATGATTGACATTAGTACATGTATGTCTTAACTTGTATTTAAACTATATTCGCTAGTTTCAAGGCTGTTAAGATTGAGATCCTACTCAAGATCGTTTTTGTCTTTACAAAATCGAGATCGTAAGATCTCACCAAAGTGTCTTGTCTTGCTAATAAGCGTTGATGGATCATAACGTTATACACATATACATAGCTATTGAATATCAAATACAAATTTATAAGATAGCCTAAGAAAAAAAATTTACGTTTAAACATCATGATAATCAAAAATAATGAAATAAATTTAAATTTTTCAAGTTTTCATAGATAAATAAACATTTTAGTGCGATAGAAAAAAGAAGACATGAGTCTGAGTCGTAAACATACAAAAAATTCAAAACAAAAAAAGTTATCTATTTCAAATGTTTTAGTAACTTCATTTCTCACACCTGAATACAATTTTGAATCTCTTTTAGAGTCTTCATCACGGCTTTGTATGTTTAAAAATATACACCTCGTAAAAGACTTTAGAAGTAAAATATAATAATGTAGAGTAATACAATAGCAAGGAAGAAAAAAAACACAAGTCTTATATAAAAGGTTTTGGCATAAAATAACAAGATAACTCATCAAATTGGTCAGATCGGATCAAGAGCCGATCCTACGATCTTATAGACGATCCTACAATCTTACAGACGATCCCACGATCTTACGTACGATCTTACAAAGCGCACGATCCTAGAACGATCTTGCAAGTCTTTTTATTGTTGGAATCGTAGAATCGTACGAGTTTACGATCTTACTCGCGATCTTGACAGCCTTAGCTATTTTATTGCTTTTATAAGAAAGTGACCCGTTAACATCACTAGATAATTTATATGTAGTTTTAAGCATAAATATAGATACAAGTTTAGTCGTGCCAATCATTTCTCAAACAAAAATAAGTTTAGGATTAGGATCTTCTAATGTCAGAATGACCATGATGGGTCATGTTAAGTTTGTTATAGGTAAAGATTTGATTTAAAATAAAACAATTATCTCACAATGATGGGCCACTTTTTCTTTCTCTCTCACAACATGACTTATCGTGCTCACTTTTTAAACACGAGAGAACCCTAATCCATAAGTTTATTAAAATTGGGGTTTTTAGCTTTGTATGCTATGGTCTTAAGTTCTTTTTATGTTTGTCTACCTATTATTTTCGTATGCTTGTATGTTTGCTTTTGCCTTTTGTATTTTAGACTATTTATCATTGTTATTGCTCACTTTCACACATGCACATAACCCGCACACTTACATTTGCCGGAGGTTTTTCTAAAAACAATCTCTTTACTTTCAGCTTTATCCTGAAGTAAGGGTAAAATCTATCTGCATCCTACCCTCATCATACCCCGTTTCGAAAAAATCGGATATGTTGTTATTGTTGTTGTAGGTTTCTAGTCATACATTTCATATAACATCATAAGCACACAAACATTCAAAAAAGATAAAACCAACTACTTATTACGTATATTATATGATATAAAATACGAAAGGGTGTATGTTCCAATAATATCTTAGAGTAAATTACATAGATGGTCCCTGTGGTTTGCCCAAAGTTTCACCCACAGTCCCTGAAAGTTAAAAGTTGCACGGATAGTCCTTATCTCTGAAAAGAATAACACTAATGGTCCCTTTTTTAACTGTCGTTAAGTGACTTCCGTTATAATTTACACGTTAGTCCCTTTTGGTTAAATATCGTTGCATCGTTTATCCTTTATAATAACGGCCGTTTATAACTTACAGTTTTTCGAATTTTTCTTACGTTTTCATACGTTTGTATACGTTTTCATGCGTTTTAATCCGTTTTCGTCCGTTTTTATACGATTTCGTCCGGTTTTCTTACGTTTTCATCCGTTTTCATGCGTTTTTATACGTTTTCGCTCGTTTTTCTTACGTTATTGTCTGTTTTCCTACATTTTCATCAATTTTTATCCGTTTGGGTCCGTTTTTATACGTTTTCTTTATTTTTCTTAGCATTTTCAATACGTTTTTAATCCGTTTTTATATGTTTTCATAGCGTTTTTATATGTTTTCATTCGTTTTATACCGTTTTCTTACATTTTCATCGTATATGTTTTATGTTTTCATATGTTTTCCCTCCGTTTCCTTCCCGTTTTCATTCTTTTTATTCATTTTCGTCGGTTTTTATACGTTTGTGGTCGCATTTTTATAACGTTTTCGTCCGTTTTTATATAAGTTTTTGGCCCTTTTTCATCCATTTTGATCCGTTTTCATCTATTTTTATCCATTTTCGTCCTTTTTTATATGTTTTCATCCGTTTCTCTTATATTTTCATACGTTTTATCCATTTTTATGTGTTTTCGTTCGTTTTTCTTACGTTTTCATCTGTTTTAATACCTTTTATCCGCTTTTATACGTTTTCGCTCATTTTTCTTACGTTTCATACATTCGGTCCGTTTTTATACATTTTCATTCGTTTTTATATGCTTTCATCCGTTTTTCTTAAGTTGTCATATACTTTTATCTATTTTTATACATTTTCGTCCGGTTTCATACGTTAACGGATTAAAATGTATAAAAGTGGATGAAAACGTAAGGAAAACAGACAGAAACATAAGAAAACGTATAAAAATGGATAAAAAATAAAAATAATAGAGCGAAAACATATAAAATGGACGAAAACATATAAAAATGGATCAAAACGTATAAAAACATACGAAAATGAATAAAAATGGATGAAAACGGAAGGAAACGGAGAAAAACATATGAAAACATAAAAATAACCGATGAAAATGTAAGAAAACGTATAAAAACGAACGAAAACATATAAAACGTATGAAACGTATAAAAACGGATAAAAACGTATGAAAATGTAAGAAAAATAAAGGAAAACGTATAAAAACAAGCGAAAACGTATAAAACAGACCCAAACGGATGAAAACGTAGGAAAACAGACAATAACATAAGAAAAATGAGCGAAAACGTATAAAAACGGATGAAAACGTAAGAAAAAAGGACGAAATCGTATAAAAACGGACGAAAACGGATTAAAACGCATGAAAACGTATAAAAACAGATGAAAACGTATGAAAACGTAAGAAAAATTCGAAAAACTTTAAGTTATAAACGACCGTTATTATAAAGGATAAACGATGCAACGATATTTAACCAAAAGGGACTAACGTGTAAATTATAATGGAAGTCACTTAACGACAGTTAAAAAAGGGACCATTAGTGTTATTCTTTTCAGAGATAGGGACTATCTGTGCAACTTTTAACTTTCAGGGACTGTGGGTGAAACTTTGGGCAAACCACAGGGACCATCTATGTAATTTACTCTAATATCTTATGTTGTGTGAGAATCTTTTCAATCAAAATGATTGTTGATTCAAGTATGGTGTAAAACATGTGAGATAAATTTGCAGTATAAATATTGAGAGATAATCGTTGTAAAAAAATAAAAAAAATATATGATAGTATAAACTTTATAAAGTGAGAGTTAGGATCAAATAAGAAGAATAATTAAAATATGAAGGATAAGAAGTAATTACAACCACACATTATAGATACACCTACAAAAATAGATGCATCTTCATTCAAATTTTCCCTCCCAATTTAAAATATGTGGCTAGAATTACTTCTAATCCTTCTCATTTTAATTATTATTGGATCCCTTTCCCTATAAAGTGATAGATTTTTCTTGAAAACCCCGAGAAACAAAAAGAAAAAAATGAATTCATTTCATGAATGCATTTATTAAAGATTCATCTCCACATCTGCTTCCTAACTCTTATTACACCTCTTAAAAACCTTCACTTTTTTTTTCTCTCTCTAAAAAGCAAAAACAAAACCCCACTTCTCATAGTCAAATTTGCACTTCCATTTTCCTTCAAAACCCAGATCAAAAAACCACTTTTCTGAAATGGGTTTTCTCCCAAACACTCAAAAATCAAATCTTTAATCACTTTTCTCATCTGGGTACCCTTAATTTTCACCAAAAATGGTACCTTTTCTCATTTTCTTGCTTTTTTCACTACAAAAACTGCTTCTTGTAAACACCCAATGCAATTCCAATGACTTAGCAGGATTAAAAGCCTTTGGAAATGGATTTGATTCACCAATTGAAGGATGGGTTTTCAATGACACATCTTCAAGCTGTTGTAATTGGGTTGGAATCAAATGTGATGCAGGTAGGATTGTTGAAATAGACCTCTCTAAAAAAAGATTATCAGGTAATTTATCTGATGCACTTTTTAGATTTGAGCATCTTATGGTCCTTAATCTTTCACATAATTACATTCAAGGTCATTTGCCTGATGTTATATTTCATTTTGGGAAGTTGGAAGTGTTGGATTTAAGTAGTAATAATATAACAGATGTGTTGCCAAATAGTATTGATTTGCCTAAGCTTGATGTGTTGGATTTAAGTGATAATTCTTTTAGTGGTGTGATTCCTAGTGGTTTATGTGTTAATTCTAGTCGTGTTCGTGATATTCGGTTGGCTGTTAATTATTTCAATGGGAATGTTCCGAAGTTTGAGAATTGTAGGTTGTTAGAGCATTTGTGTGTGGCGTCTAATTACCTTGATGGTGATATACCGGAATCTTTGTTCGGTTTGCCACGGTTAGGGGAATTAGCACTTCAGGAAAATAGGTTTACGGGGTTTGAAGGAATAGGGAATTCCACTAGTGGGTTGGTCCGTTTGGATGTTTCGTCGAATAGGTTGTCAGGGGAGATACCTGATTGGTTTGATAGGTTTCCGAACTTAAGTTATTTTATAGCTCATTCTAATAATCTGTCTGGTGGGGTGCCTCTGTCGTTGTTGAATTCGAGAAGTGTTTCTTCTGTTAACTTGAGGAATAACTCATTAAATGGTGTGATCGAGTTTAACTGTTCTTCGATGGTTAATCTTACTTCACTTGATTTGGGTACTAATAATTTTTCGGGTAATATTCCTGGTAATCTTGTGTCCTGTAGAAAACTGAAAGCTTTGAATCTTGCTAGGAATAAACTCGTGGGTCAAATACCGGAAAGTTTTAAAAACTTTGAGTCACTATCGTATCTTTCACTTTCTAATTGTAGCTTCAATAACCTCTCGACGTCTCTTAAAATCCTCCAGCACTGTCCGAATTTGTCTGTTCTGGTTCTTACGATGAACTTTCATACCGAACAGTTACCATCTGAAGATGAGTTACAGTTTAAATCACTTAAAGCACTTGTGATAGCGAACTGTAAGCTCACGGGTAGTATTCCATCATGGCTTAACGGTTTAACACAGTTGCAGTTGTTGGATTTGTCGTGGAATGACTTGACGGGAACGATTCCGGCTTATTTGGGTGATTTTAAGTCCTTGTTTTATTTGGATTTATCGAATAATTCGTTGTCGGGTGAGATACCGAAGAGTCTAACACAGTTACCGAGCTTAATTTCAAGAGATATCTCGTTAGAAGAACCGTCACCTGATTTCCCGTTCTTTAAGAGGAAACGGAACTTGACTGGTAGAGGGCAGGCGTTGCAGTACAATCAGATCATGAGCTTCCCACCATCAATTGATCTTAGTAGCAACCTCCTCACTGGCCCGATATGGTCTGAGTTCGGGAACTTGAAAAAGCTACATGTTTTGGATCTGAAACACAATAATTTATCGGGTATGATACCGAGTACTTTATCGGGTATGAGGAGCATTGAGACATTGGATTTGTCGTATAATAATCTAACGGGAAGAGTCCCTCCATCCTTAGTGAACCTAACTTTTTTGTCAAAGTTTAGTGTTGCTTATAATAATCTAACAGGATTGGTTCCGTCTGGAGGTCAATTTGCAACATTTTCGAACTTGAGTTTTGAGGGTAACCCGGATTTATGTGGGGGTGGACTAGCAACATATAACTGTGAAAGTGAAACGATCCCGGTATCAACACCTGGTAAATCCAAGAAAAATATCGGGAAAATTGCTGGTATGGCTATTGGTATTTGTTTCGGGACGTTATTTCTTTTGGGTTTAACATACATTGTGGTGATTCGTGTCACTGGACGACAAGTAATTGATCCCGAAATAGAAGAAGGTTTCAATGGCGATGATAGCAGCAAGAAAATCGATGAAATGGAGTCAAAGATAGTTCTTTTTCACATGAACAAAGAGCTATCGATTGATGACCTTTTAAAGTCAACCAACAGTTTTGACCAAGCGAATATTATCGGGTGTGGCGGGTTTGGTCTTGTGTTTAAAGCCACACTTCCTGATAACCAAAATGTTGCCATCAAACGTTTATCTGGTGACTGTGGTCAAGTTGACCGTGAGTTTCAAGCTGAAGTGGAAACGTTATCAAGAGCTCAGCATCCGAACCTAGTGCTTCTTCAAGGGTATTGCAAACACAAGAATGAAAGACTTCTTATATATTCGTTTATGGAAAACGGGAGCCTAGACTATTGGCTACATGAAAAACCAGATGGGCGGTCTAAACTTGACTGGCCCACTCGGTTAAATATCGCTCAGGGCGCTATCAAAGGTCTAGCTTACTTGCACCAATCATGTGACCCTCATATTCTTCATCGTGATATCAAATCAAGCAATATACTTCTAGACGAGCATTTTGAAGCTCATTTAGCCGATTTTGGTCTTGCAAGACTTATACCCTCTTACGACACTCATGTAACTACTGATCTTGTTGGGACACTGGGCTACATTCCACCTGAATATGGTCAAGCTTCAGTTGCCTCATACAAAGGAGACGTGTACAGTTTCGGGGTCGTTCTTTTGGAGCTTCTAACAGGAAAAAGACCGATGGATATGTGCAAGCCGAAAGGGAGTAGAGATCTAATCTCGTGGGTGAAGCAAATGAAGATGGAAAAAAGGGAAACTGAAGTTATTGATTCATTTATCTTTAATAAAGAACAAAGTAGCGAGATGCTGCTGGTTCTTGAGATCGCGTGTGTTTGTTTGAACGATTCACCTAAGTTGAGGCCTTCGACTCGTGAGCTACTTTCTTGGCTCGATAAAGTCGGTTTCGAGACATTGTGTTAACAATTTCTTGGTTCTTTTCTTTTTTTGGTTGTAAATAGGATTATACATGGGTAGAAGAACAAAGTGAATACACATTTGAATTTTGATTTTCATGAGTATAATTTCAAAGGTTATAATTATTATTGTTAACCCTTTAATTTTTTATTTAAATTATGTTTGTTACTTTTTAGTTTTTAGTACTGATTTAGGTTTGTGGATGTTGATGAACATAAAGTCAAACATTGCAACTAGGTCCACCCTGTGTTTGGGGGAACCAACGTCAACCTTTTCAACAAATGTCACATGCAAATTTCAAAAGATGTCTACTTCCATGGTTCCATCCATGATACAAAGTTTGATATTTAATTGGTGGCATTGTGATTGTGTGAAAAGAAACTAAAAGGAAGTGGAAGAAGAGCCGAGAAAAAGTTTGATATTAAATGTTTAGCATAGTTTCTTTTTAACATAAAAATGTTAAACCTTGGGTAAGGATCCAGTGAGAAGAAAACTTAAAATGAAAAGGATGAGAAATAACTATAACAGCATATTTGAGATGCATCGACTTGAATTAGATACATCTCTATTCATTTAGATGCATCACAATTAGTTTTGAAAGTGATTTTGAAGTGAAAACGATGCAAAGTAGTACTAACAACAAATTTGACCCGCATAAGATGAAAAATACATAGGCTTCGTCTAACTTAATGTTTAAATTAGATATATATGAAATCCTCAGGAAGAAAAAGCCGAAGTCGTATAGTGAATATTGAAGATTGGGTGTGACAAGAACAATATCATATATTCTCGTCCAGTCGTTGTATGAGGAGATAGAATGTAAATATATCATATCTTTACGATATTATAAACCCGTACTCATTAAAATCATACACGAATTAAGGTAATTTTCATAAACCGTATCATTATAAGGAAGTGATTATATGCTTTGGAGTCGAATAAGAGAATTGATGTTGCTGCTAAACTAGCGCATTCTAGTATGGATTATTCTTTTCGGCGTGATCCAAGGAGTGGTGTGGAGCAAACTCAATTGGCTGACTTGTTGGCAAAGATTGAGGGTGTTTCTCTTGTTTCTATGAACGACAGGTGGGTTTGGTCATTGGAAGGTTCGGGGGATTTTTCAGTTGCGTCGGTTAGAAAGTTGATAGATGATAGAAGGTTACCGGATGTGTCTTCTAAGACTCGGTGGATTAAAGCAGTGCCCATCAAGGTAAACGTTCATGCTTGGAAGGTAAGATTAGATTGTTTACCTACTAGATTCAATATTTCTCGTAGAGGTATGGATATTGCTTCTATTCTTTGTCCGATATGCGGTAATGCGGTGGAATCGTCGAGACATTTATTCTTTGATTGCCATGTTGCTAAAGACATTTTTCGAAAGATTTGTCGATGGTGGGATGTGAGTTACATGGAGGTGTACTTGTATGAAGATTGGTTAGATTGGATTCTAAATCTTAGGCTATCTGTTAAACATAAAAGATTGTTAGAAGGCGTGTGTTATGGATTGTGGTGGCATATTTGGTCGTTCCGTAACAAGTGTGTTTTTGGTTCGGTGTTTCCTTCTAATGCCTCTATCTTTGAAGATGTAGTTTTGGGTTCTTTTTATTGGAGTCGTTATAGATGTAATGTTTCTTTCAGTTGGGTTGATTGGATAAAAAATCCTCAACTTGTTTATTTGTAATTTTCTAGCTTCTTGCTAGCCTTTTAATAAATTCGCTGTTCAAAAAAATAATAATAAAATAAAAAAAATAAAAAATTATAAGGAGGTGATTGTCACATATTTTATTTTCATTTGCGTATCAGTACACAAGAAAAATGAAAATATTGTATAACTATCTAATACATGAATTAATGTGTACCAATTAAAACAAAATGTGCAAATTACATTTAAGGGTATATATGTCATTTCCTGTTAGTTTAACGGTCAAACTAACGTAAATATTGTTCAAGGGATCAAACCCGATACGGGTCAAAATCACAGGGAGATGATTCGTTAAAAATTCTTGCGAGGGACCAATTCCGTTAAACCGACAAACCATAGGGACGATTTATGAAATTAACTCAAATTAGAAAACTTCTTTTTATCTTTTTGGGTAAAAGGTTGTTACACCCGGTAAATAGATTACTCCAAAAAAGCGTGTAAGTACATATGATGTGAGTGAATCTCATATCTCAAACCGTTACATAGGCAAAAACAAACGCACCATTTGTGCTTCAAACCGAACCTAGCATAAGAAAGACAAGCAAATCTTATGAGACTACTATATAAGAACTACTAACATCTAGATTGACCACGAAGTCTATCATCAAAAGCGTTACAGAAAGCTAATTGATCTTCCGTTAGATCTTCGCACTCATCTTCATCATATGGGTTTTCATTATAATCATCTTTCTAACGCTCATATAAGCTCTTCATTCCAGCTCCACTTCCGCTCTTAGATGCCATAAACTTGCGTTTTCGTTATAAACCTTGTCCACGTCACTCTCGCTCTCCATATCAGCCAATACACTTTCCTTGTTCCTCCCTATATTCGAACCAACCTTTTCCCTATTTGTCCCAAGAGACCTTGTATCCACGTTTGGATTAATCACATTATCAGCCGTTTTGGAAGTTCCCCCATTTGCACCTAATTCGTCATCATTTCAACCGTCTTAAGTGCATCAAACGGGTTCGAAGTAGTTGCCTCTGGCCTAGTCGTCTCAGTGTTATCACTTGTTAGATAATTTTAAAACATCCCACCAACTTTTGGACACGTGTCGAGATTTCTATGGAGTCACACAATCTAACTGTCGCAAAGAGTAAATTTATTTTTTTTTTATTTTTTTATTTTTTATTTATTATTATTTTTTTTATACAGTTAAAAAAACTGGCTACTTTTTAGAAATTCCTCTTAAATTAATAGTTAAGTATTTTGCAGCAGTCATAAGAACTTAAGAAGAATACACTCTATTGATGAATACAACTTGCTTTCATCACTATTGATGATAGCAATTCCATCAGAATGAGAGTAGTAGACAGGTATTTCCACTTTAAACTGTTACTTTGATCTTCATGTTACCTCATTAATATTTGAAGCCTTTAGGTAAAAACAATGTTCTGGTATGCAAGTTATCTAGATACTAATGTGTTGCTGTGCGCCTGTGCATATTTGAACTTAGACACCTTTCTATGTGCACAGTTATTGTTGTTCCTGTGAGCACTTATTGATTCTACATTTCTACAAATCAAATATCTGTAGTTGAAATTATGCTCTTGATGTGATGCATTCACCACCAATAATTTAGTTTTATAAACACAAAGAGAGGGAGGTATATATAGGTTGAAGTCTTCTCTTTGATGCTCTTAGATAAAAAGATTTGTCAAGTCGAGTTTATGTTATGTGTACATTGTCAGTAGGGGAGGAATTGTGGAGAAAGATGGGACAAAATGGCTGTTTACCAAATTGTGAAAAGGGTCCAACTTTTTAGCCTTTCTCAATTCCCACCACCAAGCTCTAGTGAGCCATGAAACTAGAAATTCTGGATATGTGTGGTGCACTGATACTAGTCTATTACTCGGTAGGCCCATTATATGATGCATATCAAGCTTCTGATCTTTTTTTTTGGGTAAAGGATTGTACCCGGTGAAATTTATTAATAAACAACACGAAAAATTCGAAAATTACAATTATAATAGTGTAAAAGTGTCGCCTGCTTGCATCGGACATCATCTGATACTTCATTGGTTGATTAGACTATGTTTTTTTTTGCCCAGGTTCTAGGAGTAGCTTACTGACATACAGTTTATGTAGAAGTGAAATGGATAAACCACAGGGACTGCAGAGTAACACAGTGAAGAGTTAAAGGATCAATGTTGTAAATAGTTTGTATTTCTGTTATTTGGTAGTTACATTTCTGTATAAATACTCTGTATCAGCTTCACATTATTCAATTCAATGAGAATCATTTTCACCTAGTGTTGTGTGTGTAAATGTGTATTCTCTCAACTCATTATTGTCTACATGGTATCAGAGCTACAATAGTGAGTTGTTGAATCTGTTATAACCGTTGTAACTAACTCATCCACCATAAACCACCATAACTCCACCATAAACCATCATAACTCCACCATAAATCATTGTAAACCATCGTAATTCTTCTAAACTTTCGCTGTCATAACAATGTCTACATCTACATCCTCTGATTCTAACAATTCCATGGCGAATCAAAACATCTTGTTTCAAAATCCTCTGTTTTTACATCCTTCAGATGGGCCTGGTACACTAGTCATTGGTGAGAAACTAATGGGTGCACAGAACTATCGTTCTTGGAGGAGATCAATTGAGATTGCTCTGTCCACTAAGAGAAAGCTTGGATTCATTAGAGGTACTGTACCAAGATCAACTGATGATGTTAATCTACAAGAACAGTGGGATACTTGTAACAATCTTGTGATTAGCTGGTTAATGAATTCTGTTTCTGAGTCTATTGCAAAGTCTATCATGTTTATGGGTACTGCACATGCAATATGGCTTCAGTTAGAAACAAGGTTTGCTTTGAGCAATGGTTCTCATAAGTATAAATTGAACAAAGAGACTTATGAGATCATGCAGTCAGGTAGACCAGTGAGTGAATATTACACAAACATGAAGTGTGTCTGGGAGGAGTTGGACTCCATGAATGAGTTGCCAAGAATTGTTAATATTACTAATGAGGTAGCAGTTTTCTTGAATGCTTTGAATACAAAAAAAGAGGAGCAAAGATTGTTCCAGTTCTTGAATGGTTTAGATGATCATTTCTCAAGTCAAAGAAGTCAGTTACTCTTGAACACACCTTTGCCAAGTGTTGAAACAGCTTGTGCTTTGCTTCAACAAGAAGAATCTCAAAGAGGAGTGTTTGGATCTGTAACACAGTTGGGGGTGGAGTCAACTGCACTCTATAGTAAAGGTGAGTCAAAAGAGAAGTGTGACATTTGTGGATTCAAGTGGCATCCACTAGAAAAGTGTTGGGAGAAAGTTGGCTATCCTACTTGGCATTATAAGTACAAACAAAATCAAAAGGGAAAAGCTGTGCAAAGAAATGGTAATGGCAATGTTAAAAGAAATGCTAATGCAGTTATGGTTGAAGAAGGAAGTCATGTGGTGTTTACTAGCAAGCAATTTGAGCAGTTAATGAAAAGTTTGCCTCACTTCAACCAAACAGCAAACACAGAAATGGATCATCCTTTTGGAGAAGGTACAATTTATTGCTTTTCTTGTGTTAATGGAGTTGTGGAAGGGTGGATTATTGATACTGGTGCAAGTGATCATATGTCACCAGATGGTGATGATTTTGATGCTATTACAACTCTTAAAACCAAACAACTTATAAATTTGCCAAATGGTCATACTTCTGTGATTTCAAAAGTTGGTAGTGTCACTCTGGAAAACAAACTTGAACTCAAAAATGTGCTTGTTGTTCCCTCCTTTAAGTTCAGACTTTTGTCAGTCTCAAAATTGACAAAGGATTCTCAGTGTTTTGTCACCTTTTATGAACAATTTTGTGTCATTCAGGATCTGAAGTCCAGGAAGGTGTTGGGCTTGGGTAAGAAAAAGGCTGGTTTGTATCATCTTCTCAATCTTCCATTGGATCAAATTCATGCTCAGCTTTCTTCCATGGTTGTATCTGCTCTTGAAGATTGCAGCCTTTACTCTTTCTTTTCAAATTGTTCTGTACCTAATACATTTGCTTTTAGTGTGTTCAATAACTCATATAGTCTGTGGCATCACAGACTAGGGCATGTATCAAATTCTACTCTTAAACACATCCATTCTGTACCTACATGTGTTTCTAATACTTCTGAGTCATGTCTTACTTGTCCAATGGCCAAATTTACCAAATTACCATATTCTGTCAGTTTGTCTCATTCCAAAGTACCTTTTGAATTGGTTCACATTGATATTTGGGGGCCTTACAAAGTTTCTACTGTGGGACAACATAAGTATTTTTTAACTATAGTAGATGATCATAGTAGAGCTGTTTGGACATATCTATTGGTTAAAAAGTCAGATGCTTATGAAGTGTTCAAGTCATTCATTGTGTTTGTGAAGAGGCAATTTGAAACTGATATCAAAGTGGTAAGGTCAGATAATGCACTTGAGTTTCTAAAAGGCTCTCTAGGACCTTACATGAAGTCACTTGGTATAGAACATCAAACATCTTGTGTTGAAAGGCCACAACAGAATGGAAGAGTAGAAAGGAAGCATAGGAACATTTTGGAGATAGCTAGAGCACTAAGATTACATGCTCATCTTCCTGTGCACTATTGGGGTGATTGTGTGCTCACTGCAACCTATCTCATTAATAGGTTTCCAACCTCTGTTCTCAAATTTAAGACTCCATATGAAGTTTTGATAGGGTCTAAACCTGAGTATCAACATATGAGGGTGTTTGGTTGTCTAGCAGTGGCAAGTAATCCTACCAAAGAAACAGATAAGTTTGATTCTAGAGGAGTTCCTTGTGTGTTTCTGGGCTATCCTCAGCATCAAAAAGGTTACAAATTACTGAATCTCCTAACCCATACTAGATTTGTTTCAAGAGATGTGGTCTTTTATGAGCACATATTTCCATACTCTAAAACTAGTATGTCTCAAGTGTTACAACCCATTCCAGCTCCTATTTCATCTCCTATATGGTATGAAGACTTTGTTACCTCAGTTTCACCTACACCTCAAACACCTTCTGAACCTAATCAATCCACAAGTGAACCTGTCAATAATGTGGAAGAACCAGTGGTTGAGCAACATGTGCCAGTTTTTGAACCAGTGGTTGACCAAGATGTACCAGTGTTTCAACCAGTGTTTGGTACAATCCATAATGATCAAACCACAGGTGTAAGAAAGTCTTCTAGAGTTCCTGTAAAACCTAGTTGGCTAAAAGATTATGTCACACCCACTCTTCCAAAGGCAAATCAAGTTTCAGTAACCTCATTGCAGAATAAGTTTCATGCATTTTTGTGTGCTTTGGTGGCTCAATCTACACCAACAAGCTTCAAAGAGGCAATAAAACTACCTGAATGGTGTGGTGCAATGGATGTTGAAATAAGAGCATTGGAAGATAATGATACTTGGGAAGTCACAGTTTTACCTAAAGATAACAAGCTATTGATTGTCACTGGATATTCAAGACCAAGCTCAAAGCAGATGGGTCACTAGACAAAAGAAAAGCTAGACTTGTCATCAATGGTAATAGACAAAGAAAAGGAGTTGATTATGAGGAAACCTTTGCTCCAGTGGCAAAAATGGTGACTGTAAGGACTTTGCTTGCTGTTGCAGCCATGAAAGGATGGGATATTTGTCAAATGGATGTCTCAAATGCCTTTTTACATGGTGACCTGTTTGAAGAAGTGTATATGAAGATGCCACAAGGTTATGTTGGTAAGGGGGAGAAGGTGAAAGATAATGTTCCCAATCAGAACCTTGTATGCAAACTCAAAAAATCTTTATATGGCCTCAAACAAGCACCAAGACAGTGGTTTGCAAAATTGTCATCAGCTCTGCTATCTTTTGGGTACACTCAGTCAAAAGCAGATTATTCTCTGTTTGTCAAATCCAATAGTAAGTCTTTCACAGCTGTATTGGTGTATGTTGATGATTTGCTTATTACTGGATCTAGTGGAGAAGAAATCAAGATGTTGAAAGCTCAGTTAAGCTCTCAATTTCATATGAAAGATTTGGGAGAGATGAACTATTTTTTGGGTCTAGAAGTGTGCAGAAATGAACAAGGGCTTCACTCAGAGCTTGGAACCGGGACCCCAGAGAAAATCAAGCAACATCAAAGCAAGAAACCTTCGGGTATCTTTATTTCTCAGAAGAAGTATACACTTGATTTGCTGAAAGAAAATGGTTTGACTAATGCAAGACCCTACAAGCTTCCTATGGATCCACATGTCAAGTTGCAGGCTGAAGTTGGTACTCCTTTACCTGACCCAGAAGTGTATAGAAGGCTCATTGGTAAGTTGATCTACTTGACAATTACAAGACCTGATATATGCTTCACAGTCCAACTTTTGAGCCAGTTTATGCAAAGTCCAACCTCAGTACATATGCAGGCAGTGAAGCATTTACTAAGATATCTACTTAATTCACCAGGACAAGGTGTGTTGTTGGCTAATAGTTCTGCAGTCCATTTGACAGCATATTGTGACAGTGATTGGGCTAGTTGTCCTATGACAAGGAGGTCCACCACTGGTTATTGTATTTTACTTGGTCAATCTCCTATATCCTGGAAATCAAAGAAGCAAGGTGTGGTTTCAAGGTCATCAGCTGAAGCTGAGTACAGAGCTATGGCATTGACTTGTTGTGAGGTTACTTGGCTTGTGGCTCTGCTTAAAGATCTGGGAATCAAGGATTTAGGACCTGTTGATTTGAAATGTGATAACCAAGCTGCCATTCACATAGCTGCAAACCCAGTGTTTCATGCTAGAACAAAACACATAGAGGTTGATTGTCACTATGTTAGAGATCAAGTGAAGAGTGGACAAGTTAAGCCTTCTTATGTTTCTACAAAAGCTCAATTGGCAGATGTGTTTACCAAGGTGTTAACTGTGGATCAACATACAAAGTTACTGTCCAAGTTGGGAGTTTCCAGTTCCTCCAACTCACCACTTGAGGGGGAGTGTAGAAGTGAAATGGATAAACCACAGGGACTGCAGAGTAACACAGTGAAGAGTTAAAGGATCAATGTTGTAAATAGTTTGTATTTCTGTTATTTGGTAGTTACATTTCTGTATAAATACTCTGTATCAACTTCACATTATTCAATTCAATGAGAATCATTTTCACCTAGTGTTGTGTGTGTAAATGTGTATTCTCTCAACTCATTATTGTCTACAGTTTATGTTGTGACATGGGTTCATGAAGCAGGGTTGTAAACTAGCCAAGTGAGCATGAGTAAAACTCGGGCTTGTCTTGCTTCAAGCCTTATGTGTAAAGCTCAAGCTTGGCCTGTGAGTAATTCTATAGCCTTATGTGTCAAGCTTGACCTCGGCTACACCACCACTGTCTTCTCCCTTTTCATTCCTGCCGTATCGCGCGTGTTTCCTTCTAGTTTAAATAAAGGGTTTTCATGTCAGTCATATTTATACAACTTTTGACCTTAGTAATAAGCACAGTGAATGATTTTGGTGGCTCCTTTGATATGTATGCAGTTTTGATTTCCATAAATTACACGAGAAAACCGACATATAAAAATCACTCAAATACTTTTTTATACACCGTAAAATTCTTGAGACACAACAATCCTAAAACACATTCACAAATTCAAATATTGGGAAGTAGTTTCGTATCAAGCACAAGAAATAACATGAAAATAATCAAGAGTTCTACTCAGCATCGTCTTCATTAACGGCTTGAAGTGGACCTTTTCCAGAAACAGACCTCTCAATCTCTGAATGAGCATCCAAACCACCACTTCCAAACAGACATACTTGCGGCTCTAACTGATTTAGTCGCTTATATTCATCATCTGACAAACTCCAATTGAATATATCAATGTTCTCCTTTATCCTATCGGGATTGACACTACATGGCAGTACACTCGTCCCTCGTTGTAGACCCCACCTCAAAATTACCTACATACAAATTCATATATTCACAGAATTTGAGTTTTCAAATGGTTTAAAAGATTTGGAATTCAGACTTCAGACACTTTTACTAGATGACATGAAAATGTACCTGTTCGGGAGTTTTTTTATGTCTGTCTGCTATTTCTGAGACTACCGACAACTTTAGCATAGGGGCGTGTACTGATCTTGACCTTCTGAACGACATATGAGGGGCTCCAATTTCGTTCTCATTTGATCCATTTTCAGATGATGTAGAATTACCTGGTACTCCTAATGGTGTGTGAGCAGATACATGTATAGACTTTGATTGACAAAACTTCACAAGCTCATCTTGCCTCCAAAAAGGATGCAACTCCACCTGCACACATAATCTCACACTAGTCACTTTTTCTTTTTCATAGTTTCAAAATGTTCAGCTACTTGTCAAATCTCTAAGTTACGATTTAAGGCACAAATCAGTGCACTACTTTTCACTAATGATGATAACAGATGTTGGGCTACTTGTCGAATGTCTAAAATACAGTTCAATATCCAAATCAATACTCTAATAGTCGGTTGATGACAATATACTCAAGTATAAGTAACGTTAACTAAACATCCTTAATAAATTTGCAAATTCATGGAACATAAATTCATATCAGTTATGAACTAAAAAGGCGTGTCCTTTACTTGATGGTCAAATACTCAAATTCAACTCCAATCATTATAACAGTATTTGAAAAATCGTTATTAGAACACCAAGTATATAAGAACCAACCTGATTCACTGCAGGTATAATTTTCGCCCATTTAAGCAACTCCTTAATCTGCTGAATATCAAAATTACTCAAACCAATAGCACGGACAAGACCCAATTCAACCAACTGTTCCATCGCCTTCCACGTAGTTTTCAACTTACTCCAAAACTGCCTAGACTCACTACCAGAATTCGCAGGTGGATCAGTGGCATCACCAAACGCCGAACTATCAGGCCAATGCATCAAATAAAGATCCAAATATTTAACGCCAAGATTCTTTAACGACACTCTAACAGAATTCTCAATCTTATTGATAGAATTCATTGTGCAATATAGCTTTGATGTTATAAAAATATCATCTCTTTTCAATGAAGTATTCTCAAAAACATAAGCTAATGCTTCGCCAACTTCAGCTTCATTTCCATACAGATGTGCACAGTCGATATGACGGTATCCAACTGATATCGCAGTTTTTACAGCTTCTACGCAGAAACCGCCACCGCTTTGCCATGTTCCGAGCCCGATAGCTGGAATCTTGGCGCCAGTGTTTAGCTGGAAGTATGTTCCTGGTGACCCATTTTTCCCTTTCATTTTATATCAATCAAAAGTCCCAAGTGTTCAAAAAATATATACTAGTTTTTAAGTAAGAAGAACAAGAACTTGATTAAAAAGATGGTGATTTAAGTAAAAACGGGCACACCAAGTGTCTATAAAAAAAGCTGCAATGAAATGTAGGAGTTTAATGATGTTTGACAAAATGATGTAATGAAAATTTGTATATAATAAAACTGAAATATGGGTTATGTGAAACTGAAAGAGTTGAAACTAATGACAAAGGATGGAACCTAGAAACAAGTATGCATGTGTTAGAACAAGTTAAGAAAGTAGGACCCTCTTATGGAAAGTGATTAGGTCAACTAATTACACCTTGATATGGTGTTTTGTGTGAGCAATGAAATGAGAATAATCAAAATAAATGAATGTGAGTTTTCCTGTATAGGTGACTATTTGACGCAGATGTAGACAACGTGAATTTTTTTGTTTAGGTAACTTGTGTAAGTGAGTGTTTGACGCAGATGTGCACAATCTAAGTTTTCCTGTTTAGGTAAGTTGTATAGATAAGTATTTGATGCAGATGTACACGGCTTAATTGAGATGTTAGTGTTAACGTTTCCGACTGACCATCTCACATGCGTATCGAATGAGATTTGAACAGAATATGGGTCAATGAAGTTGGGCTATGAAACAAGAAAAAGACGTGATGCAAGACAAAATACTAAAATATTTTATTTTGAATGATTAAAGAAAAAGTTGGTTTATAGTATTGTGCCTCGTGGGAATAGAGGGACAAAGTTTGACGTGTGATACAGCGACGGTTGATTGGTTAGATGCTTGTTAAAAATTACTTCATCCGTCTTAAAGTTATTGTCCACTGATAAAAAAACACAATTTAAGATAAATGCATTAAATGCTACTTTAGTTTTTACGAAAGCCAAACAAAAGACGGTTTTACCCTTTAACAATTAATTAGTGTGTACTTTTAGTTTTGTAAATATCAATTTTGATCAAAGGTAATATAGTAAATTTAAACAATTTGAATTACTATTTTAATAGCGGATAATAATTTGGGACATATTAAAAAGGAAAGATGAACAATAAAATTGAGACGGATGTAATAATATGTTAACTAATCGTGGTCTGTTCAAGAAAATAAAAAACTAATTGTCGCTAAGGTGGCTTTGAATACTGTCACTAGAAACCAAAGTTATACAATAGTTCAGCATACTTATCCAATAAGTAATTTGTTTTATGTGTGCAGATTAGTGATTAAAAAAAAAGGAAAAACAATTTGGATAAACTTTGAATCGTGTTACAATTAGTATTGTTGGAAAGTAGTATCTCGGCTTCGAATATGTAAAATTTTGTGTACCAAGTCTTCTTTAGCTTCAACAAAATGAACCGGATAGCTTTTAGTTCAAATCCATCACGGACGTTAAATGAACATAAACGATATGTCATATATAGGGAATGTTGTAAGGAGAAACTGAGCATTAGTTACTGTCTGTTTTGGAATCATAGAAATTTTTTTGGCACGAAAACTCTTCGTAAATAGCTGCCATGCACAATCCCCGCAAGGAGGCGTGGGCCCTTGACTTCCGCCATTCATCGTAGCCTCATATTAGCTTACGTGAGCCCTCCGCGTCTCGTAATCTGTATTAAAGCTAACATTGATGTCTTTGATCTCGTGTGAATATGACTCACGTGTATAGACACCATGGGAATAGAAAGGACAAAATTTGACTTGTTCTATAGACGATTTTGATTGGTTAGTTTGTTAGACAAGAAATTAAGATGAACCCCCTTCGGCTGCTTGAATACTAACACAAAACTATGGAAAAATCTGCAATCTAGAATAACCGAAGAATCAAATCAATTCTTTGAATTATTGTGATAGCAAACGTAATATTAAAAGTTAATGATTGACCTTTTGTAATATAGTGTTAGGTGATTAATTAGTGGTTCCAAAACAAAAAAGGTTATCTATTGTAGAATTTAAAATTGTATACAAGTGCAAAACATGGGCTTTTAAAATAAGATATGAAACAAGATGGTAAAATAAAAATATGGTTTAGTTATATTTTTCATGCAAATCATTTTCCTAAAGAAAATTTTAAGCTTGCATTAAAACTAAAATCAAGATAAAAAGAATTTCAGTTTTAGGGTGTGTTTGCTTAAGCTTATATAGCGGGCTTCATGGCTTATTTGGTTTTTGGCTCATGTTTCATAAGCTCATTCTTTGTGGCTTATTTTAAAACTTTTCGGCTTATATAAGCTTATCAATTCATAATAGGCTGATATGAGTTGAATTTTTTTTTTTTTTTTTTCTAAAATAAACTACAAAAAGTAAGCTTATGAAACATGAGCCGAAAACCAAATAAGTCTTAAACTTGCTATATAAGCTTAAACAAACACCCCTTAAACTACAGGTCGTAGATTCTTGCTCTTCATCAAGTTTTTTTGGATTAGCAACTTTGAGATGTCTTAACTAACGTTTTGAGTCAAAGAACAATGAATATGAATCACTCTAATAAACGAATTTTACTATCTAAGATCGTCTTCATTGTATTGTCTTCAACGAAGATTTTGGTATTGATTTATCCCTCTTCTAGGTGGTAACTTCTTTAAAACAAAGAGAACTAGAGCCGATGGTAGTATCTCCACCAACTGTTCAAAGGGAAATGATTAGTTACACGATCATTAGTATATGTGGCAATTTTGACCGACTTATGAATGGGTCGATTCAGGTTAAATTTTATATTTGACGGGTCTAATGGTTCAAATTCGCAGAAAGCTTATGTCTAAGGCATAAATTGTCTATTCATATACAACACATTAGTGATGAATAAACATTTAAAAGTTTTTGGATAAAAAGTATTTATGGTTGACCTGACCCATTCAACTGATACCAAAATTACCCATTTGATCCTAACTCGTTTGATTGAACAAACCAACATGATAATTAAAGCAAGGAGGTTTACCAAGTAGTATATGAAGTTGAGAACAGGATGCTCCAGCAAATCCAAATTGGCAGCTTTATTGAATGCATTAAAGCACATCTAACGATCAACAATAATAACAGAATAAAGATAAAGTCGTATAACTAAAAGGTTAATCAGCCCATTGTAAAAGGGACTTACCATGACGCATCTAATGAGGAAACATACAAAGGAGATACTCGTCACGTATCCAACCTACATCAAGAAAATAGATCAAAATATCATAAATATACACGGTCACTATCAAAATTGACAAATGGCTTATAAGTTTACATGCCTCTTTCAACTTCTTTCGTCGGCCTTTTGATTCCACAGGAAACCGTTGCAACATTAGAAAGAGCCTGCACCATGTACATTAAATACGGCATTATATATTGATAATCTAAACGCCTATTAAATCTTATAATCTTAATACAAAGTATACCTTCCCCCATATAACAGAAAGCCTAAGGCAGCAAATAACGACACCCCTGCAAAGAACATCTTGGAGAGTATCACCATAACACGGACAGGCTTCCACCAGATTACTAGCCACAAACCTATCTGTTTATAACAAGTGATTAAACACATTAACTACACGTTGTAATTTTTCACACAAAATTTCAATAATTTATACCTGAATCGCATAAATTATTCCATTGATTGTATAAAAAGTTGGCCGAAGACAATCTGTTGAGACAGCACGCGCCTGTCAAAGATTACATGCATTAACATCAGCACCTAGTGTAGAAGAGTGATGAATATATAAATACATGTTATAAACCAAACCTGGTAGTAAATTTCAGCCCAGAATAAAACCAAAAGAGCATAGGTAGTGAAAAACGCCAGACTTGGCACATCAATCAAGATATGTTGGACAATCTGATAAAAGAAAGAAAATATATACAAAATGAAAAACTGATAAGTTTGATTGAAGGAGGCCCATCTATTATTGGCGGATTTAAGAACACCCTAACCTCAGGCTTCAAGTCTTGAATTTCACGACGGAAAACAAAAATTATACATCTAACTGCGCATGGTAGCGTATTCATTATAATCAGTAAGGATAAGATAA